>JAYRCH010000675.1:1200000-1503278 GCA_037179445.1 Phengaris alcon alcon
TAAATTAGATATGTTTTTGATTGAATTAACGTCTAAATTGTTGAGCCATTCTGGTCCCCACCATAATGTATGTGATGCTAGATGAGAGACTGTTAATCCTCTTGTAGCACAATCCGCTGCATTTTGGTCTGTGCTCACATGATGCCAACGAGAAGGTTCCACGATATCTATAATTTTTTGCACTCTGGTGGATACAAATTTTTGCCATCTGTTAATGTCACCTTGAATCCAGGCCATACGATCATAGAATCACTCCAGCAATGAACTTCATACTGAACGTCTGTCATTGTAGCCAGAACCTTGTTCAAAAGACATGCCAAAAGATATGCGCTACATAATTCAAGCTTAGGTAATGTTAACTTATTCTTTAGAGGAGCAAGTTTTGTTTTTGCCGTAAGTAGCCTCGTTGTGCACTCGCCTTTACTGTTTGTAGTGGTAATGTACACCACGCTAGCGTAACCTTTTTCCGAGGCGTCACAAAACCCGTGTATAATATATTTATGTGTATCACCTAAGTGTCTTGGTAATTCAAATCTGTCTAATTGTTGAAAATCCTGTTTTTATGTTTTCCAGTCACAAATTATCTGCTGAGGCAGCTCATCATCCCAGGTAATGTTTTATTCCGACCAAGTTTTTTGAAATAAAACCTTAGCTCGGATTGTAAGTGGTGAGAGCCATCCCAGCGGATCAAAAATCTTTGAAATGTTAGAAAGTAGTTGACGTTTTGTAAGATGATCTTCGCTGCCTAAATCTAGGAATTTGTTCTGAAATGTAAACGAGTCTGTTGTAGGACTCCAACGTAACCCTAATGTTATTCGTGATTCAGCACATATGAAATCTAGCGAAATATCCAACTGTTCTGGTGCCAAGTTTTGTGTTAACTCTGTGCTGTTACTAGACCATTTGCGAATGTTCATACCTGCTGTCTTAAAAATATCAATAATTTATTTCTGCAACTCCCGAGCTCTCTCTATAGAACTTTCGCCTGTAAGGAGATCGTCCGTGTAGAATGACGTCATAATCGCATATGCTGCTAGTGGAAAATCCTCCTTATTATCTATCACCAGCTGTTTTAGAGTTCGCATGGCAAGATACGGTGCGGCTTTGGTTCCGTATGTGATTGTTGTTATATTCTTGCAGCAATCCTTGTGACGGCGCTGAACCCGTTTTCACGTTCAACAAGGTGTCTCGCCATACAATTCTCTGTAGATGCTGATCAGATTCTCTGAGATATGTTTGTCTAAACATTTTCTCCAAATCAGCTGTAATGACTATTTTATGTTTACGCCATGATAAAATTAAACTATGTAAATCGCGTTGTAAATTCGGGCCTTGAAGCATTAAATCATTTAAACTGTAACCCGATGAAGTTTAAGCCGACGCGTTGAATACCGTTCGCAATTTAGTTGTTGTGGAGTCAGCTTTTATTACTCCATGATGCGGGAGATAATATGACGGCTCTACCTTTTTTGTTACTGGTTTCATATGTCCTAAACTTAGATATTCTTCCACAAACTGTTTATAACTTTCAGAGAACTCAGTATTTTTTGACATTTTGCGTTCTAAATTGTATAATTTTGCCACAGCTTTTGGCCTAGAGGTCCCCAGATATTTCTCAAAATCCTGCTTCATTGGAACGCAACTTCATATTTTCCGTTTTCTAATCGCCTTGTGGTCGACTGGTACAGCTGTTCACAATACTCTTCTTCCTCCGAGCGGGCGCTTGAGGTGCTCTGAACCTCTTCAAGTTCCCAGTATTGCGAAATATCGGCAAGATTGTTTAGCACGACACAGCAATTAAATTATCTAATGTCACCTGACAATATCCAGCCCACCCGCGTCTGTTGTGCCATGGGTGCCTTGTTAGGACCCTTGATAAGGCCATCCATCAAGATGTCAGAGTATACACTCGCATCCAATAGCATGTCAATAGGTCTGGAGATGTTGTAGTCAGGATCCGCAAGTCTTATATTTTGTAGGTATGACCACTGTTGTTTATTAAATGTTCCATTAGGCATACTATTAATAACTTTATTTATGACTATAGTTTGTGTTGAAAATTGATAATCATCGTAAATAGATATGTAATTCAACGTAACGACTCCCTTTCCTTGTTTTGAGCCATATCCTATTCCAGAAATGGAAGCGTGATGGTTTTGTCTAGAAAGACCTAGCAGCTGGGCGGCGTGCTCCGAAATTTGAGAGCCTTGGTCTAAAAGTACTCTTAAAACTATGTAAGTACCATCGTAGGCTTGTATTTTTAATAATAATTTTTAATAATAATAATAATCTCCTCATTATCCGTAGCTACGTAGTTAACATTACGATTTTTATTTGGTGTAAAATGATTATTAGGTAAGTTAGATGTAGGTATGTAACTCGACGACGGAGCTGTTGTGACGACGGGCTGTACTTGCGTAATCGATGACGTCGAATATGTGGAATGAGGTAAGGATTTATGTGCTCTGAAAACGGCGTAATATCCATCATGTAGAATGGTGTTGTGATCCCCATGACATTGTTTACAACGTTTTGCAGAAGTACATCCATTGGCATCGTGTATGTATAAGCAATTTTGACAAATATTTAATTTTAATACCGTCCTCATTTTTTCCTCAGCCGATAACTTAATAAACTTATTACATTTAAATAAAATATGGGTTTGCTGACACAGCGGGCAGTTCCACGTGCGAGTCGCTGCAGGCTTATAATGCAGTTTCGCAATGTATTTGCCTTTTATGTATTTCGTATTGTATTGTGTATTAATTAAATGCGACGAAGAGGGCTTTGGTGTGAAAGTTTGAGCTTTTCTTTTTTGTACTCGTATGGGCTCTAAAGCTGTAAACTTATTTTCTAGGAAGTTCATGAGCTCATCCAGCGTAGGCAGCTCTCGTGGATTTTTATGATTTTCCTAATAATCAATGTACGAGTCAGGGTCCACTTTTTTCGTAATCAGGTGCACGAGTAGCGGATCCCATGTAGAAGTGTTAATACCTAGATTTTGTATTGCATTTACACACTCCATTGAGGTATCATAAAGACGTCTTATTTCGTAAGCTGACTGTTTGTAAGAAGCTGGTTGATTCAAAAATATTTCTATTTGTTTTGTGAATAGTAATTGACGATTATTGTACCGATGAATGAGAAGCTCCCATGCGGTATCGTAGTTTTCAGCGGAAATATGTAAATGTTGTATAAGACGCTCAGCTTCTCCTCTTAATTTACCCTTTAAGTGTTTCATTTTTTGACCTTTTGGAAGTAAATTATTGTTATGTATGCTCTCAGAAAATAAGTCGTAAAGGCCACTGTGTATACTTGCCTGTAAACATTGGGATGTCTACTTGAGGCGTGGCTTGTTGGATGTGAGCTGCAGAGGCTAATTTTTTATTTAATGAGCGTTTAATATCTTTTTAACGATTTTCGTAATAATAAAACTCATTATCGTAGTTTATATTAGTGCCTTATAATAAATTTGACGTGACTGAACATTGCGCAACTTGTCTTCTAACTCCCATTTATCGCAAATTTTATCTATGTCGATGTTGTTTATTAGCCTAGCAAATGCCCTAAAGTTTGTACGTTGAAGCGACAAAATTTTTTCAACGTCTGTATATGCCTGTTGTGGCGGTGCTGGCGGTTCCTGTGCTGGTGGTGCCTGTGCTCGCGGTGTTGCTGACGGTGCCTGTTTTCGTGACGGCGAATGTGTTGTCGAGTATTGACTACCTGTCTGGTCTAATTTAGTTGTAGGCGGATAGGAAGAAATTCTATAGTGGACATCATTATAAAATTTAAGTGCATCCTCGTATTGATTTTCGACGAAACATGGAGCGTCAGGTTGGCCGCACAGACTGAGCTTGTCGTTGTTCGAATTAAACTCAGCCCAGAGCCTGTCTAAATTCGCAAGTCTCTCATCGAGATATTCACGCGTCTTACGGGATGGTGAATCCTTCTTAAAATTAGTTTCTATACGCTTAATTTCTTCCAGGATCGTGTTTTGCAGCTGAATTAGCTTGTCCATTGTGATTTGTTATAAAAAATATGGAAAGATCTTACTTGGTTCGTGTGGTTTACTCCCCTGCGGAACTGTTGTCGCTGTTGCTGATACAGAAGCCTCACGGTATAGAGTCCACTGAACACGTCACTAGAGTCTGTCACTGCAACTGTTCGACACAGGCTTAACACTGTATGTGCTAAATATTGTAAAAAGCCACTGGTGTCCTCACTACGCGACGCGGAAGACAAGAAACTGTATGTACGCGACACGAGTAAGGTCTTGACGTAACGAAGGACCAAAAAAGACTGTAGTGTTTCTACAGTTACAGTACAATAGAAGGGATGATAAATGACCAAACCCAACGAGTGCTGTTTGTACACTGATTTATTACTTAATACAATCGAACAATGTGGAATGTATATGCTGACACAGCGTACGTCGATCGACACGTTTAACCTAATTATATTGTACTTTGTACAACCTACCTATTAAAATTATAAACGCGATTTAGGATATTTTCAAATATAAATTTAATAATCGAGAATTCAATGAAGGTTAAAAATGTATAAATCATTTTATTTTTCTCGCTGCGAAAAGCAGATATTATTATTAAGATTTTGTAGGCTATTTTAGCGTAGGTATTTTCACTTTTGCATGGGAGTGATGTATCTGTTACGTAGTAACTATTTATTCATCTGTGATATGGCGCCCGCCTGCGCGCGTCGCCGCTGCTATCGCTGCCCGCGCTATGCCGCGCCGCGCCGTCGTGCTGCTGTCACGCCACTCACCGCGAAATTTGAGGCAGCGGCCTTATACAATCAATTCGCTGCAACTTACGTATTCACATAGATAAACAGGTAGGAATACCTATTATTGTATACCCCATACCCCATACCCTATATACCCCAGTATTGTCTGTGGGTAAAGATAGCTACTTACAAAAACCGGCCATGTATGAGTCGGACTCGCGCACGAAGGGTTGCGTACCAAAAATATTACGTCTGTTGTATGGGAGCCACACTTGAATTTTTTTTTCTGTTTTTAGTATTTGTTGTTATTGCGGCAACAGAAAAACATCATCTGTGAAATTTGTAACTGTCTAGCTATCACGGTCCTTTAGATACAGCCTGGTGGCAGACAGACAAACGGATGTACAGTAGGTTTTAGTAATAGGGTCCCCTTTTTACCCTTTGTTTACGGAACCCGTAGTAGTTTCTGATAAAACTATTTTATTCAACCCCGACGAAAACAGAAGGCTGTTATAATTTTGACGTGTCTCACAGCGTGTGTGCGTGTGTATGTGTGTGTGTGTCTGCGTGTTTCTTTTGTTTCAAACAAAAGAAACGCACGCATCTGTGTGTTCGTATTTATAAATCATCACCAATCATCATCACCTCTCTCACTCCTGACATTCGAGGGGTACTTAAAATTTTGTTTTATCGTATCAAAGACTTTGATCGCACATTTTTTATTAAGTTTTTAAATGTCCGAATATATTATAAGAAACCTTTTTTTGTTATGGTCATTTAACCCTTGGAGAAGGGTTAATACATCGTACGAATTACGATTTTATTGCAATGCAAATAAGTGACATCTGAAACAATGCAAATTCATTTGTATACGGAAAATAATTGCTGCTTCAATGATTTGTTGGGGGACTCCGATATCTTTTTAATAATAAAATAATTTAATTTAATAATTTATTTCTTAAGACCTGCAAAGCCTCCAGCGTCAATTCAAATTAAATCAAAAGGAATTGTACATCAGAAATTCACTACGCGGAATTTCTTTCCTTCATTGACTTTGAATGTAATTACTGCCTATTGGGAATGTTTTATGAACAGACAACAAAAAAGACAATTTATTCACTCGACTGCACAACCAAGGCAAGGCGACGTTTGTACAAGCGCTTATATGACGCTACGTTGTCTGCCTTTGTAATAACTGAACTCGAGCACATCATATTACACAATCATAATAGGCATCAGGTCACAGACACGAGACGATACGCGACGCGGCGCAGGTTTTTTAAAATAGTGATTCAAAATTGAACTTTATTCAGTACACAAGTAGATTTTATTGGGTAAATTACTTTTTAAAATTTAGTTCAGTTTGTACCCTGACGCGTTTAACCTAAGCGTACAGAACAATATGATTTTAATATATGAAGGGAGTAGGTACTTTGAAACTTTTGCGTTATAGGACAACGTAAATACCCGTTCGTACAACTGTAGCCTTAGCGGAAAATATTTAGTATCAGTTACTAAGTGACTATTCGCCATCATAATATGTGGTTTAATTCTTTTACAAATTTTCAAATCTTGGACATTATAAGAAGTAAGTGGTATTTTGTAGTAATTTTAATAAAAATTAAAAACGAAATTAGATATGATACTATAGCTATACTTAGGGAAACCGCTTAAGTCTCTCTTCAGCGAAAGGATGAAAGTTTTCTCGAAATTTTAAGGTTGCATAGGTAATGATCCCAAAATAGCCGATGACGACAGTTTGATTCCAACGTTTATAGAATAAAATATTTAATAGTCAAATAACTCTGGTTAGTATAAAACGGTAAAATACCTCTTCATTCAAGTAATGTTTCCTCAGGAACTGTATGGTAGCGTCGTATCTCGTGTCCTGGAGATCCTCCAAGCGGACCCCACAGGGCACGCGGCCCCAGATGCAGGGGGCCTTGATCCGCGCCTCCAGTTGCTTGATCCTCTCAACCTCTAGCTCCGCCCCTGTTGCCATAACACCTAAAAAATATAAGTACCTACAGGAATGAAACTTAAAGTGTATAAGTGAAACTTAATTTATCGTTTCAAATTAAAAAATACTCTCAACGTGACTAAACAATCCCTTCAAAAAATATTTTTATAGAAAAATTTGTACACCTAGCGGCATCTGTGTATAGAACCGTATTTTTGAAAGTTAAGTTATTATATTGTAATAAATATAAGTAGCTTCCGACTTCCTTCTTTAGAAAGATGAAACTTTTCATAAATATGTGTATTTACCACGTCGACAAAGTGCTAAAATAAAATAATGAAAAATATTTTTTTTTAGACGTAAACGTACATGTAAAGTTGTGATGTTTTTTTCTCTCGCGTCTACCCCATAATATGTGATATCATTATATTATAGGTCTTTTAAAAACATTGAGAGGTTTCTAAGAAGAGATTTTTTGATTTAGGTACCCTTTTGCGAGATACTTAACTTTACAGCGCATTTTTTGTTAAAATTGGGCGTAAAAGACCTTTAGAAGCTAAACGGCCGATTCAAAAATTCATGATGATAGTTGATGTGATAAACTTTAAAGGAAAACTATAACGGCTTAGTTAAATTTGTTGTTCTGAAAAACTAAACCGAAAATAGCTCTGTGAGTTCTTAGCCGAAACCAGAGCCTTATCATGCGGCGGCGATTCATCTGCTGGTTTACCGGTTTTATTTCGTAAAAAATAACTAAACTCATTCATACTATTTCAATCACGTTAATCTCAAAGTTTATTGAATTTTTTATTCTAGTGTATCAAAAATGAATTCAAATTACACGTATGATACAATACTCGTAATAGTACATAATCGCTAATAAAATAGACGAAAATTATATCCTGGCTGCTACTATTATAAATGTGAAAGTTTGTTCGGATGGATGGATGGATGTTTGTGACTCTTTCACGCCAAAACTACATTTACTACGTGAAATTTCGTATGGTAGTAGTTTAAGTTCTTCATTGAAACATAGACTACATTCTATAGCAAAAAAGTACAGTGTTCTCGTGGGATACTGTATTTACGCAGATGGAACCGCGGGTAAAAGCTAGATACTTAATATAAGTAATAAAAGATATTAATAATTAATAAATAAACTTTGCTCTTAAAAGCCGCCTATTTGGACGACAATTTTAAAGAGCATAAAATATTCATTTCAAAGTAGTTTAAATGAAAATGCTGAAAAAGCTATTACTTTTATGGAACAAGTGATTCTGTTCTTTCTTTAATTAATTATTATTTCGTGACGTTTTTAATGTTTCGGGTGTTTAAAATTTGATATATTACATTGAATATAATATACATTGAATCACTGAACAAAACATATTATATCTCCGGCGTAGAGTTACAAAAGTTAGAGTCGCAGCTATCTACTTACCTCCTTCATTTCAACAGTCTCGATCAACAGATCGAGTGGCTTACGCCATCTCCACCTGCACCGCCATCGTCAACGGGACGTCACCGAGAACGAGATTATTTCAGGCCGAGATTAAGTTGACGTGACGGCGATCGTTTGTCCACCGCGACGATCTCGGTGGTTCAGTTTGTACTTACTGTGTGTTACATTAATATGTACATTGTACTGATTACGTCTTTAATTTTCTGGTCCATCTCCTTAACGTTCGGCTCCAGAAAGACATTTATGTCATGCATTTCTTACAAAAATTTTATCTTTGGATGCATCCTTAGTTTTATCCCACAAACATTATATTAACGTTGGACAAGTTCCACTAATGAATTAATGGCGTATTTAAATTTCTTGGCCATTTTTATGTCGTTGATATGTTCTCGGTGACGTCCCGGTGACGTCCCGGTGACGGTGGCGGTGGATACGTTTATACGTGTTATGTATTGCCGCCACTTCGGCCCGTCACAATCTCGGGCCGATTTCTAGCGGTGGCGCCGAACTAAGCGATGTTTCGGCGGACGGGATGACGGCGCTCGGGTGACGGGCGACGGGCGTGCGGTGGACATACGGCCGTAGTAAATGTATGTGTCGCTAAATCGGCGGCGTCATCTCGTTCTCGTTGACGTCCCGTTGGCGGTGGCGGTGGACAAACAGCCAGAGCTTGGCTCTCGACGTAGGTTGTGGGTTCGATTCCCGCGTTGTAACAACAAAAAGTGTTGTTTCCATGTTTGCTTAGGACAATGCAGGCTGATCACCTGATTGTCTGACAAGAAAGATGATCATGCGTCGTTGAAACCAGGTTTCAATTAAACCTACAACGGGGAGCTATAATTATTACAATATTATTATCTACTTACCGAATTTAAAAACTAATTTCAACTAACTTGCTGAATGGTTTATTAAATTATGTCTGTATAATATCTTTATCAATAATTAAGCTATAAAGCACATGTAAAATTAGTGGATTGTGTTTTGGAAATGTAAATGTCAAAGCCACAAAGACAAACTAAATTATTGTGTCATTTACATCTATGTGAACTATGTCTATGAACTATGACTCGTCTTTATTTGAACCCAGATTAATAACTATGAGTTACTTGATATAATTAATTAATTAGCATTAATATGATAAATAATATGTGAAAAATGTTTTTAAGCAGTGCGCGCACTAGCAACAAAATTGTCTCCTTCCTCCACCATTTGCATTCCGATTATCGACTTTAGCGCTCGCGAAATAGTCAATTTTTCCGCAAAACATGACCTTATAGAAAAAAATCATGTTTTGCAGAAAAGTTAACTCTATTTTGCGTGCGCTAAAGTTCATAATCGGAATGCAAATGATGGGTCGTACTACTCCGGTCGTCCTACTCCGGTCGTCCTACTGGGCTGTCAGACGTCCCGTATTACCCGGGATGTCCCGTATATAAGGTATTATTAAAAACGTCCCGCCCGCG
The DNA here is from genome assembly GCA_037179445.1 of Phengaris alcon alcon. Lineage (NCBI taxonomy): Eukaryota > Metazoa > Arthropoda > Insecta > Lepidoptera > Lycaenidae > Phengaris > Phengaris alcon. The sequence continues at coordinate 1,209,629 of JAYRCH010000675.1, forward strand.
CCGGGACAAGCGCTGTCTTGTAAATCGAGCGATCAGGCACCCTAAAACTAATCAAAAATGCAAAAACTCTCGATCCTCAGAAAAATATCAAAAAATCAATTAAATTTGTTACTTTTTTGTCCCGGGTAAAAAACTGAAATCCCATATTTAAGGCTTATGAAAGCATTTGTCCCTTATAGGCTGAAAAAAAATCTGGCAACCCTAGTCGTCAAAACAACTTTATTGCCAGTACGCGCATTCTGAATGCATTGCTCTTTCAAGCAAAAACCACAAAGTTTTTATTTAATTTTAGGTTGTCAAATTGACTTAGAAAGGTTGTATGGAGCTGTCAAGTTACATTTTTGCAAATGAATATCAACCTTTCGTTTGCCAAACTATATTTTATTATTTGAGCTTTGATGTTGAGACCACAGATCTTTGATTAATTATTACACTTTAGATTATATAAATAATTAAGACCTTAATTAATGACAGGCATCAACGAGTTCAACGACAATGATAGTGTGGGGATTGCGGGAGCCCCGAAAGGTGATCTCCGACCGAGCGAGGTGCTATGCTCGGTCAGGCCGAAGCCCACTTGTATGAATTTCAGATGTCATATATATAGTACCGATCTTTGAAAACTTCGATAGCGCGATTCAGGATTGTGGCGCTTATTGTTCCGCCACAATAGAGATATTAATGCTCGTACTAAATTCACTGATGAAAAGTAACTGTCTAACGCGCCTTGGCAACTCACTATCGCTGCCGACCTTCGAAAAAGCATAAGTTAAGGGCTTATTATCTGTATAGATCATCAAATCTTGACCTTCTACCATATTACTAAAATACTTAACGGCTAAATAAATTGCTAGTAATTCTCGGTCAAAAGTGCTATATTTTTGTTGAGTAGGTGACATTCTCTTGGAAAAGTAACCAAGCGGCGTCCACGCGCCGTTTATGCGCTGTTGCAACACCGCTCCCACGCTCGTATTTGATGCGCCAGTCATAAGTGCAAGCGGAGTGTTAGGTTTCGGGTATGATAAGTTTGCAGCTAGTTGCAACTTATTTTTACATTGAATAAATGCTTCGTTTGACTTTTCGGTCCAAATACTTTTGTCTTATCCTTTTTCTTAGAAGATTTTAAATATTGATTAAGCTCATCCTGATATTCTACTGCATTTGGCAAATGTAATCTATAATAATTGACCATACCTAAAAATCTACGCAATTCTTCGACCGTTTTAGGCCTAGGAAAAACGCAAATTGCAGCAATTTTTTCTTTAAGTGGGCTTATCCCCTTCGCAGATACTTCAAAACCTAAAAATTCTACTTTAGGCTGTCCAAATGAGCATTTGTTTAAGTTAATAGTAAGACCGAATTTATTTAATCGCTCGAAAACTAAATTTAAATGTTTCTTATAGGTAACTAAATCTTCACTTGCTATTATGACATCATCGATATACGTAAATAAAAAGACCAAACCTTCCAAAACAGTATGATTCATAAACCGTTGAAAAGTTTGTGCGGCATTACGAAGGCCAAATGTCATTCGTGGGAATTCAAATAAGCCGAAAGGTGTAATTATAGCGGTTTTTTCAATGTCTTCTGGAGCAACCATAATAAAATGATACGTGCGATTGATGTCGATTCGCGTAAATACATTTTTGCCCTGTAATATGTATGTAAAATCATGTATACGGGGGATAGGATATCTATCGGGCTTAGTGATACGAGCGTTAAGCGCTCTATAATCTCCACATGGTCGCAACTGGCCATCCTTTTTTGGAACAATATGAAGTGGACTAGCCCACGCACTTTTCGACGGTCTACAAATCCCTAGCTCTTGCATGAGCTGAAACTCCTCCTTCACCTTGGTATACCTATGTGGTGGTAATGGCCTCGCTTTTGCATGAACGGGCGGGCCACTTGTCTCAATATAATTGTATACTGGATGCTTAGCGGGTTCTTTAAACGAAACGGGCTTGGTGATGTCAGGGTACTTAACTAGTATGTCATAATAGGGATGACACTCATCGATAGTTTTAACCGATTGTTCGTTACATTGAACAACCTCGGCTGAAACATTTAAGTGCGTAACTTCATCTATTAATCTACGTGACGCTATATCCACTAACAACTTATATTTAGACAAAAAATCTGCGCCAATAATTGGCTGACACACGTCAGCGACAATAAATGTCCACTTAAAATTTCTGCGCAAACCAAAATTTAAATTTAAAGTTTTTAGACCATAAGTTTTAATAAGAGTTCCATTTGCGGCATACAAATTATAATTATTATTTTTAAAATTTTCAGTCAAAATTCGCACTTTATTTCGAGGAATAACTGAGACATTTGCGCCAGTGTCTATTAAAAATCTTACAAGCGGTGATTCACTCCTATGCAGCTGGCCACCGCTGCTGGCTGCACGACGAAGAGTTTCCCTGCTCGTCCTTCCAGGCGCAGGGTGGGACGCACCTGTGAGCTTTCTTCTGGAACTTCGCATGGTAGAAGCATAGGTCCTTGCGCGCTGGGGATTTGTGTCTCGAATCTTGACGACGGCGTCCAAAAGAACGGGAGCGTGCGCGACTTCTGCCACAGAAAAATCTTCTTCTCGAGCACGGCAACGTCATCTGGTCGAGACGCTTATTGATCTTAGCGATCTCAGCTATGATCGAGTCACCCGATGAGGAGGCGATCTCGTCTACTCCTGTAGGTCTTACAGTCTCCATGACTTTGTCAGCTATTGGATCTAAGGTGTTCAGCTCCTTCGTGTCTGACACTACCAACACTGCGCGAACTGGAGCGGGCAAATGATTCTGCTATAGGATGCTCAGAGTATGGTTATTAACCTTATCTCTAGCAAGCTCACGCATCCGCCTTAGTAGGTGAGAAGGCTTCTGGTCTCCGAGCTCCATCTCGCCGATGAGCTTCTGAATTTGGCGGGACTCGGACTCCTCGTAGATGCTAAGAAGAGTGGTCTTGAGTAGCTCATATTTACCCTCTTCTGGCGGTCTCACCAAAATATCGGTGATTTGCTGCACGACGTTCTTGCCCAACTTGGCCACGACGAGGTGATACTTGGCTTCGTCCGTCAACCTCTGCTTAAATAGCACAGACTCCAGCTGAATAAACCAGGTCCGAGGCTGGTCTTCCCAGAAATTAGGAACACGCGAAGAAACGGTAATTTGTGATACCTCTGGAGCGCCAACCGCAACACTTTCATTGTCCGACATTCTCACGATTTAAAACTGTCACATAAAAAGTTTGGTATTTAAAATTCACAAAAGTCAAAAAACTTTTTGAAACCACGCACGGCACCTATTTAATCACGTCGGGGTCACCAATGTAAAGGCATGCCCTATTAGGAGATAAATTAAAGGTTTATATTTTTAGACTTCATATATTATTAATAGCGCGTGTACATACGAGTAGGTGCCGGCAGGGCAACATACCCTTACGGATACTAATTAACAACTGTCCTTACTGAACTAACTCTTAAGACTAACTAGGGGCAACATACATACATGATACATGTATACAAGAGACATATGTGCATAATTGCTTATGCTGCACGTTACAGGTATATTTTTGCACAACAGAGGCGCCTTTTTGCTGCCCACATTCTTATTTTAGCCTTTTACCTTTGTTGGCTTTCTATTTATAATAAGTGACAGATCAGGGCGATTCTTGGCTGTTCGACTATAGCTGACTGTTGTGCTTTAATACTACTAAAGTCAATATTTAAACGGTGAACACCTTGCAAATTAGTCACTGTAGAGACCGCCCACAAAAGAACGTAGATGACCCAATAAATTGTTTGATCAGTTAAGTAAAATTTGCCCATACAGGTAATGGTAAAACGGTACCGCTATTCAACAGGACATAATAAACACACAATATTTAGCGGAACACAAAAAAAGGTCCATAATTAAAAAAATATGGTTTTATTTTAAAATCTACTTACTACACTTCTTTTGTTATTTAAAGTTTCATTTGTTTTACTTAAAATGAGATCACATTAAGAACAGATTTTGCGAGTAAAGGCTATTTGTGAAAAATGGTACATTTTTGAACTTTTCATGTAACCGGGTAAAATGAAAATTAATATTAAAATAACAATTAATTAAATTAGAAAATGGTGATTAATATCGCGTGTTTCCTCCACGTGCTTTTATTAAAGTTTCTACCCGTCTAGGCATACTGAGAATGATGTTATCGATGGTCTCCTGGGATAGTCTCCGACATTCCTCAACTACGGCGATTCGCAGTTTACCCACGTTGGCAGGAGCTGGAATTCTGGACTTAACTTTTCTTTTCAGCAAGTTCCAAATGTGCTCTATTGGGTTCATATCCGGTGATCTCGCCGGCCACTCCATAAGAGTGATATTCATATCATTAAGATAAGCTTGAGTTACCCGAGCGGTATGCGGCCGAGCATTATCCTGCATAAAAACAAAATCGTCACCGATATATGGGGCAAACGGTACGACATTTTCTTCTTAAACTTCTCTGATATAGCGGTCTGCAGTCAGAATCCCTCTGTCAATCACTACCAAGTCTGTTCGAGCTCCCAAACAAATGCCCGCCCAAACCATTATTGATCCACCACCGTATGCAACTGTAGTTTCAAAATTTGTCTGAATGTATCGTTCTCCTTTGCGTCTGTATATTCTTTGCCTGCCGTCAATTTGATTTAAAAGAATTCTGCACTAATTACTAAACAATACCTTACTCCATTGGTCCGCGTTCCAAAGTCGATGTTCCTGAGCAAAAGTTAACCTGTTTCTACGATGATTTACCTCGAGCCTTGGAGCCTTGGCGGGCACAAATGAACCCAAACCAGCTTCTTCGAACCTTCTTCGTACCGTACGCTCACTTACGGTTACACGTCGCACTGCTTCTAACTCATGTCGGGCTAGGACGGCCGTCAAACGGGGGTTCCTACGTACACGAAGCCGAATGAAACGATCATCCCTACTCGAAGTGCGTCTTTTTCTGCCTTGTCCTGCTCTTCTCACATAAGTACCGGTCTCCCTGAACCTTTGGATACTGCGATGGATCGTCGAAACTGGTCGACGAAGATCTCTGGATATCACTCTGTAGGTTTGACCATTTCTTCGCATTTCGAGTGCCCTGGCAATCTCCGTTGGGGCTAAGTCAGGCATAATTCAGTCCTCAACTCCAAAAAGATACGCGATTTAAAAAAAACTAACAAAAAACAGTATTTCAATGAAATTTTAAATCAAACTCAGAAGGAAGAAATACTCGAAGTTCGTTCCAGATAAGGTGTATTTGAATGAAATTAAAACAATTGCATAAAATGTGATGTTCAGTTGTTTTCTTAATTTGAAAATATTTTTTTTTTAAATTAAATGACGTATAAACCAGCCAGCAACCTTGTATGTATGTATAAACCTTTATTTTACGTTCCGCTAAATATGCCGGTGTGTGTATATCGATTATTGATATCACAAATTTTTATTATCTTTTACTTTAAATGAGCAAATCTTGTAAATATGTAAAATATAATATTATAATATTGAGAATCTCGGCTATTTTAGCTACCAAGTCTTTGCGTTGTTGGAAAATTGCCGAGAGTTTGAATCCCGGCCGGACGATTTTTTTTATATTTAAACGTGGGAGAGCCACGCTTCGGCGTGAATGGGTCGGCTCGACCGGGTAAATACTACGGCATTACGGAAAACCAGCGTGAAATAACGCTTACGTTGTATTTCGCCGACTGAGGGAAGTTACCGGAGGCCCAAGGGGTGTTGGGGTTTCTAAGGACTTGGATCGCAAGTCGCAACACCAGAGGAGTTACAAGTGTAATTCCGCTGGTATTGCGAGTGTCCATAGGCGGCGGTAATCGCTTACCATCAAGTGATCCGTCTGCTCGTTTCCTGGTTCGTTTCATGAATTATGTATATATTTATGTATATATTTTTGTCCGTACTTGAAATTACTACAGAATACTCGGGAAATATTTATTTCAATATTCCGTCTATTAGTTTCCAATCCAAGCGACGTACGACGACATATCTGACATAGTTCATAATATAAGCGAAAGATGGCGCTTTTAAAGAGACTTAACTTTTATCCCCTAGTTTAAGGGGTTAAAAGTTCTAATATTTATGTTGGTTGTGTACTAATACAACCTGACGTACCAAATTTCAGCTTTCTAGGACATTCGGAAGTACCATATAATTTTGTTGATCATCAGTGAGTCAGTGACGAATTCAGGGGTTTTTAGATATCAATAAAATCTTAAGTATAAGACCTATGCAATCAAAACTTTCCATGTTTAATAAGTTCGCTACTGGAAACATATCCTGAAAATTTCATTTATCTGGTATAATCCATACCCAAGTTACGAGGATTCAAAAAATCGACGTAACGCTTCGAGAAAAGGTCTGGTAGTGCCCTTGCGCTACGCTTGGCTTATCTTGGCGGGGCACTACCGTGCCTCCAGATATAGTTCGCAAGAACATTTAACTGTAATTAATGTTTTTTTAGTGTTTCATGTAAATAAACTAATTATGTACATTTTTTACACTAATTATGTAATTTTTTTTCTAACATTGAAATACCTAATATTTTTGAAATACAAAACTACACATAAATCTTATATTTTTTACATTTATCAAGTAACAATACCACAATACTTCGGAATATAATATGCATTTAACTAAGTTATTTACATATAGTCAACTACTACTATTAGATCTAAACATAATTTACTAATGTTGTGTATCTCCTTTTATATAGAAGGAGATACACAACATTTTTATTTACACAAGGGAAGAATGCGTTGACAAGCGGGAATAACTGGAAATAAATAGGAAAAATATAGTGCGGTATATTACTGGGGTCCGATTTGACCCTTGTCACGTGTCCCCATTGATACGCCATAGATAAGCTCATCACCTGTGGAAATTACTTACACCTTGTTTCTGATTCTTTAAGTCGCTACGCGTGGTAATAAATTGCCCTGTTATAGTTGGCCCACAATAAGGATAAATGGCATTGACTTGTCTCAATATAATCAAAATGAAATAATTTAAGTAACCCCCGAATTGTCTAGCAGTGAGCGAGCTGTGGATGATGAATTGTAGCTAATAACACTCTCGATCATGTCAACTTTCAAATAAAAATAACTAGATCAAAATTGGTTCATCCGTTTGGAAGCTACCAAGGACAGATATGCACACACACAGACAAACACGTCCAACTTATAACACCCCTCTGTTTTCGTCGAGGGTTAAAAAGTTCTAAGGGAGATCAGCTCAATCATCAAATTATGGCTCCCAATCATAGAAGATTCCCCTTACTTTAAACTTAAGTACAGTTACAGGACCGCGGGAAATAGCACGCGCCGTTCCAATCCGCGTTCCGAAATCCACATGTGACATGATGGACCCAACAGTCCGATCTGGCGTGTCGATGACAGCGCATTCCAACAGTTTGAACCGCGATGTGACGTTTTGTGACGTATTTTTAAGACGCCGTCAATCCAAACCGTAACGCATTTTAGTCGTAATTAGCACGACAGTACGATCCGCACAGATAGATCCTTTCGCGGGAGCAATTTATCAAAATATTGTATGGATTTTAATTGATTTTTCCACACTAAAGTAACGCCAGGGCTTTTCGCTGTGTTTGATGTAACATTTTTAAGTATTGATTTTAATTATGTATTTTTATTTTCACTCTTAGTGCACGTTCACGCAGTGTGTGAACGCGTGTCTGCTTTTTCATCAGATTTTCATCTAAATACTAGAAACAGCCACCATCCTTAAAACCAATCAAAAAAAGCCAATCAATCAAAAGAAGGTACTTACAAGATATATCTTCACAAATTGCCGTTTCGCTGATTCCGTAAAACAATAGCTACGAAAACCGAATAAAGGTTTTGCTTTTAAAAAATCGGTACACCGGCAAACACGGCCTGGTACGGAAGACTGGCGCCGTCGAAGAAAAAACCTGAAAAACCGAATCAATACATCGAAGCCAAAGTTTGTACCATTTGAATTCGAGAATGGGACGATTATCGTAATTGGATCGCTTCACCTGAGTGTTTTGGAACATTTTGGTACAATTCTATCTTGCGTAGATGAGATTTTGATTAGAAAAAAAAAATAGATTCAGTGGGTACTTCTTAATACCACCTGATGCTAATACACCAAATATCTTCAACATTTTTAAAAATTGAAGATATATAATGTATTATTCACAACTTATTTATTAAAATCGGACCAGTAGTTTAGGCGCTACGATGAAATAAACATACTTACATACATACATACATTCATAGACTGCCAAAATCATTACCCTTTTGGCTTCGCCGTAGTCGGTAAGTCGAGTAGGTTGTCAGAGTTTGCACCACTTAAATACGATTATCATAATATTTTGAATTAAGATCACTTCACCTGATTGTTTTGAGACATTTGGAATATATATATGGACGTCCACGTCAATCTGGCCCCGTGCACAGTGAAAGGACTTGTGTTACAGGTACAGAATTGTATTTAATACTTTTATACTATAGGTACATATATTTGTGATTTTCATTATATTATACACAATATATTTAATACACATCCATGACCCAGAAACAGAAAACTTTTTGTTCCTTCGGCGGGATTCGATCCCGCGACCTCCGGCCTGATCGCCAACGCGCTTACCACAGAGCTCGTCATATAAAATTTCATATAATTTTTAGTTATCATGTGAAAATAAGTTTTTAATTATAACAAAACTAAAAACCGCCTCTGCATTCGAATTTATAATTTTTTTCATTTATTGACTGCTGCAATAGCGCATACTCATACTCATGCGCTATTTGAATTCGAGAATGGGACGTTTATCGTAATTGGATCACTTCACCTGAGTGTTTTGGAAGTTTACAAATCTTACGTATATTAGATTTTGATTAGAATTTTATATGGATAAAAACTAACTAAAAAACTTTAAGTACAGTGGTAACTTTCATGAGAGTTTTGGTGACAGTCGTTTTGTTATTTTCAGAATAAAGAGGATGCATTGAAATTTACCTACTTGGAAATTGGAAATTTAAAGGCGTACCACCTTACTAATAAAAAAATTTACACAACGGATAACTTAAACAACGTTGCTATCTTTTTCTATCATATGACATTTCCAACGTATCAGACAAAGACAGCAAGGTTGTTTAAGTTATCCGTTGTGTAAATAGTTTTATTAGTACGGGGGCTAGAAACCAAACTAATATACTTTTAGTATCTACCTTAACGTGGTACCACAATTTTTAGGGTTCCGTAATACCCTTATAGTTTGGCTCTGTCCGTCCGTCTGTATTTCTGTCTGTCTGTCTGTCTGTCCGCGCTTCTATCATCTATAATTATGAATATAAATGGATTAAGTTTGTTATATTTAAGGACTGTGTACAGATCTCGGTTTTAGAATCATAAATTAATTATAAATTTTACATTTTAGGGATGGCTCTCCATACATGTGAAGTGGGGATGAAAAATATTTTTTCATTTCTACCCCATCATGTGGGGTATCGATGAATAGGTATTTTAAAATAAAGGCACATGAGTCATGACTTTTTTTCAAAGTCAACCATTTTCAAGTAATCGGCCTCCAAAGTGGTTTATAAGTTGCCCCCTGATAATAAAAATGCCCAGAAGGAGCCGTGTTCTGTCGAGGGTCACCAATGTGGATATGGTGGCTAGCCCCAAAGAGAGATCTCCGACCGAGCGAGGTTTATAGCACGATTCAGGATTGTGGCGCTAATTAGTCCGCTACAAACCTATTGCGCGTTTATAGTTAAAGAACCCTCCTTAGACATGTCCTGACATGCTCTTGGTTAGGTTATTACTTTTGCGATCTTCTTCAACAAAAATATACCATACTATACTCCGTGCAGATTCTATTTTTTTGTAAACAAAAGGTGTTCTCTCAAACGTCGGAGAGCTATATATACTTCGGCAGGAATGTTCCGGCTCCACCAGATAAAAATAGAACATTTATAACTCCTCTGGTGTTGCGTGTGTCCACGGGTGGTGGTAATCGCTTACGATCAGGCGACCCGACTGCTCGTTTTCTGATCCATTTAATAATAAACAGACTATATTACACTAAAATGCTACCAATTAAAATGTCAATTATTTATAATGCCCCTACACACCACAACGATAAAACTGCACAGTTCGGTCACAGTTTGCGCACGCACACATTTAATATGTGTGCGTGCGCCGATTTTGGCGGTCTAGTATGAAGATGTAGTACTGTGTACGTTTACTGTGACCGAACTGTGCAGTTTTATCATTGTGGTGTGTAGCGGACAATACTGTACAATAAATAAATACGCTGAGACATTAATTTTGAGCACGCGACGTGCGACGCGAGACCGCGACCCGAGACCGAAATAGGGTCGCGGAGCCACTGCTTAGTATGAATTAATATGGAGCACTAAACAATGCCGCGACCCGCGTCGCGCGACCGGTGAGCGTGGTCCGAGAACCTGATTCGCTGTTTTGCTAGTCGCAGTCTCGCGTAGCGGTCGCATAGATCGGAAGGATTCCTTTATTATTTTTGACGTGATAACGTCTTATAATTCGATGGAGCCGACTGCACGCACGAAAAAACATGACTCATGCGGCGTTACCTCGCTCTGAGGCGTTCCATTTAAGGCTTGAAGTGTAAGCGAGAGCGCGGAATCTGTCTCTCTCCTACTTGAGTGAGCGATCTATCAGTATTTTCTTATAACGTTGTCACGTTCAACTATCGTCAGTAAACCTACAGACAACCGAGTCTTTGTTTTACAAAAATATTTAATATAAATTGGTTCTGAACAAAGTACACGAGGCAGATATTTCTAAAATACTCCAGTAATTGTTGTATATCCCCGACACAATTCCAGGCAATTCTAGTGACATAATTCACCTGATATTCGGGAATCGATTAGCTTAGAACGATTAATCACAATCGGATCGTGGCGATTCATCACGAGTGGGGCATCAATCTTGTTACATCCGGTGCAATTGTATCAATTAGAGACAAACTATATAGGCAATAGGATGATTGGATGCGGATTGGAAGCGCTTGGTCTGTTAAAAAATAATATTTACAATGTGCACGTGACAGATTAAATGAAACGTCATTCATCATTTAAGATCCAAAGCCGTGACGCTCCTGTCGTGAATCGAACTGTGTGACGCGAACTTTATTATTTCACTGTCAACGCGCCTTAACAGGCTACACTTCAAAAACAGCCTGTATGCAGTTCACACGCAATAGAATTCAAACCTAAATTTATAATTGTAATGTAAAAATTGATTTTCAAAGCTCCTACCGTCTGTGTCAACAGATGCTGCTCTTGGGGAGCTGTATCCACGGAGGACCATCACGCTTTCGCGTAGCGACATAACCCATGAAGTCTTCAAGGGCAAACGAAGATTGTTAGGGTCAGTTCATTCCAAGACGCAACGCGACTGAACTGACCCTTAGGCAAAGAACTCACGAAGCTGTTTTCACCAGCGCCTGCCGCGGTTGCGGGCCCGCAACTTCTGTAGAATGCAGATATGTATGTAAAAAATTAAATCACAACTCACAGCGCGTTTTATACCCACTGCACCGGTGGACAAATTGTAAAATCGCGCGGGCCGCGGTCACCCGCAGCCTCGGCGGGTTGCGCCCGCGCGTTGTGCCTTCGGTTTTAGGGCGAAATTCAGATATTCTATTATAATTATGTATTTGCTTTTTTGCAACCGCGCGTTTGAGTTTCGGTGTGAGCTGACTTTTAGGGACTGTTTCACAATCTACTGATAAGTGTCATCTCCCAGATGGCTTATTTGCATGTGTTGTCTGTATCACTCGATAAAGCAGCTGAGTAAGCAGCGATAAAACTTCCGAATAAGCTATATGACACTTAATATTATAAGATTGTGAAACAGGCCCTTAATAAATTGCAATACCTACCAGTTTCAGTATTTTTAAGACGACATCAAACTCAAACTTCATAAGTTCACTCACCGCAGTTAATACGAAACTTTGGTACTTAAAGTTCAACTTTCACATATAATATTACTTTGTATATTTACTGGATATATCAACTTCTCTAGTACCTCGTGTAAGTCTGACACAACTTTGAGTTTGCAAATGCAAAGACAAATTGTTGGTATTAATAACGTAATAGTTTACTCAAACAAGTAACAAAAATGTACATAATACGTATATAATATAATTACGGTCGCACAGATTTTTCATAAGAAGCCTCTACCTCTGTTACACAATTACGCGAAGACGCGGCGTGACGCGACATAATGTGTCGATATCTCGCGTAAATTTTGCCAACAAATGGCGCAGCGAGATACGTTGCGAAGCGCCGACTCTGCGCGCAATTGTGCAAGGGGGTTGGCCTCAGACCTCTACACCTAATAATAATTTATACAATTTATAAGGCTGATCACCTGATTGTCTGACAAGGAAGATGATCCATGCGTTGGATGGGCATGTAAAAAGTCGGTCCTGCGCCTGATCTCTCGCCAGTCGTGTCGGCCATCCGTCCCACTGGGTTACGAGAGTAAAGGAAGGGAGAGTGCTCTTGTGTGTTGAGCACACTAGGGTACTATAAAATAGCTTCTGCAATAGCGTAGTTTCGCTTCACTGGAGTAAGGCGGGGCTCCTATGTCGTTCTGCAGGAAACCTACTTACAAAAATTTTTAACAGCGTACTAATTTTATAATTTCCTTTTGGAGGAACTATTTTGTGAAGATGTATTCGTAAAATATACAAATAAATAAAATTGAAGTGTCTTCTTGTAGTTTTAAATTATGAGATTTTCGCTAAATGCATAATATGAAAGCTAAAAAAAAACGAACGAGTCTTACAGTAGTCGCATATGATGTGTATGTTATGTTTATACATATATAAAAATATTAAAAAAAAACAATGCGATGTTAATAAAATACGGAAACTTTTCCATTATGCAGTCACAGAAATCAACCTCAATATTTCAAAAAGGTATGAACTATACTGAAATATTTTATTCGAATCTGACGGCCGACTCTACCATTGCGCGCTCATTCGTCAATTCAAAAAGCGCGCGCTTCTGCGACTTCCTGTTACACACTTCTGTCCCATTTCAAGAAAACACTCCCACAAAATGCAAGAAAGCGAGAGGAATAATTATACACTTCAAAAACAATATTTAAAAATTTGTCTGTCCGTCTGGCTGTCTGTGTTTCAGCTAATCTCTGAAACGGCTGGGCTGATCTGATTTTTACGGGATTTTCACTGCCAGATAGCTGATATTATAAGGAGTAACTTAGGCTACTTTTATCTAAGGGTTCCGGTTGAAAAACCAGAGTTCCATTTACGTTAGTTTTACGCAAATGAAGTTGCGGGCACCAGCTAGAATTGATGTGAATACCAAGTAAAAGTTTCCATCTCAAATGGTATTATCGTACTTTAAACCCCCTATAAAGTGTAGACTCTCGTCCAATAGGACACCAACGGCAAATTTAACGGGCAGCACGTAAATTGGTGACGTCACCTGACACCATACCAGGTCGTGGGTGACTCTCCATTTACTGGTGACTAGATTAGAACAAAACGTGCCCACTGTTCGTTATGCCCTCACCCTAATTACTCGGAATGAATTTTTAAACGCGACCATGTACATAAATGCTGGGTAAATCTCAAATAGAGGCATTACCATGTAATATTCCGCTCATGGAACACTGTGGAGCCCAGCGACGTGACTTTTGTACGAAAACAAGCATCCACGATAGAACAATAATTCCGTACCCATCCGAACTTTTTCTGTCATAATGATATTTTAATGACTGAGTTACTTATTGGACGAAAATATTGTTTTAGTTGGGACATTACAAGATTTGCTGGTCAAAAACTTTATCTGAAACGCAAGAAGTATAATGAAAGATTTTTGCTGTGGTACTCAAGATTATGTGTCCTGAATAGTGATCATGGAAAAAACTTCGTTAGTGTATATAACAGTATTATAAAGTAGAACAATCAATGTCATATTGACAGATGTCACAAGCACAGCCTATCTAGTTTTTATTTCAGTTAGCCAAAAGGCTATATATAGTGTAGACGTATCTGTGTTCAGCATCTCTCTCATAAGTACCAATAGGGGAGAATAGAACAATTGTTGATGTATTATTATTATCACCACTCAAGCGTAAGAAGGATCTGAAAAAATCCAAGACGTCGTAGTTCTCAAGAGTTAGCAAATAACTCTATCTACTACAATGTGTTTTAGTGTTCCGTACCCAAAGGTTAAAAATAAGACCCAATTAATAAGACTCCACTGCAAGCAGTGTCCGTCCGTGATAGCTACATACGAGGGCTGATTGATAAGTTTCCGAAACGACAAAGAAAAACTTCAAAAATCTATTTAAAATAAATTTATTTCTCAACGTATTTTCATTCTACCTCGATGCATTTAGTCCATCGCTTCTCCAATGCCGTTACACCAGTTTGATAAAATGTTTTCTCCAACCCCTCAAAATACTCGTCCACGGAAACAATGACTTCTTCATTTGATGAAAATCTCTGGCCACCTAACCATTTCTTCAGGTTTGGGGATAAGTGGAAGTCGCACGGGGCCAGATCCGGGGAATAGAGTGGACGCGGTAGCAATTCGAACCGCAATTCATGGAGTTTGGCGACTGCAACCATTGACGTGTGTGCAGGTGCGTTGTCATGGTGGAACAAAATTTTTTTCTTGGCCAAATGTGGTCGTTTCTTCTGGATTTCTTCACTTAATTTTTGCAGCAAGCTTGCGTAGTACTCTCCATTTATTGTTTTTCCTTTTTGCAGATAATTCACTAAAATAATCCCTCGAGCATCCCAAAAAACAGTCGCCATCACTTTGCCGGCCGACAAAACCGTTTTTGCTTTCTTCGGCGCAGGTTTTCCGCTCTCAGTCCACTGCTTAGATTGTTCTTTTGTCTCGGGAGTATAATGATGTATCCAGGTTTCATCGACTGTTACATAACGCCGCAAAAACTCATTAGGATCTCGGTTAAACAGCGCCAAACACTCCGATGAATCGTCCACTCGACGTTGCTTTTGGTCTACAGTGAGCAAACGCGGCACCCATCGCGCGCAAAGCTTTTTCATTCCCAAATGTTGGTGCAAAATATTAAAAACGCGTTCAGATGAAATGCTCACCATCTCTGCTATCTCTTAACTTTAAGCGCCGATTATTCAATACAATTTTGTGAATTTTTTTGATCATGTCCGGATTCGTGACTTCATTTGGACGGCCAGACCTGTGGGCGTCTCCGCAGCTCTGTCTTCCACGTTTAAAATCAGTTACCCAGGTGTGAATTGTACTCAATGCAGGAGCAGAATTACCTAAAACACTGTCTAGCTTGGTTTTAATCTGGGTTGCTGTTTTCTCTTTTAAAACGTAAAACTTTATCACCGCACGAATTTAGTTTCTTTCCATTGTTAAGAAAATTTACGACAGAGAAAGTTCTACGTCCTCTCAAACAAATTCCATCAGTTCGATTAAATTCAAATTTGGCGTTCTATTTTCAAAAAGATGCCAGAATATAATGTAATATTCCTTTTTTGCGTATCATTTTTGTAAGTTCGTCGTTTCGGCCACTTATCAATCAGCCCAGGTAATTGAAATTTTTACAGATAATGTATTTCTGTTCCCGCTACAACAGCAAATACTAAAAACAGATTTGAACGAGACAATCTTGCATATACTTAGTCTGTTCATAAATACTGTTACAATTAAAAAGAAACAAATGTTACATTTTAATTTGGAATCTGTCATTTTTGTACGATTGTTCATTGTGTTTTCTCATTTTGGCGCCAATACATTGTACAATATTTTGCGATATTAAATGGAGTGCGGTGATAAAGAGAACCGAATCGCTGTGATTGTATTACACAAAGTAGGTATGGAGCCAAATGCAATTTTTAAAACTCTCCATACGGAAAGCAGTGAGGGAAAGATTTCGAAGAAATCCTGTCCGAAAGCAAAAGATTTTATGTCGGGATATGAAGATAGCACCTAGAACCATGTCGCGTATTTTAAAAGATGAATTAGGACTTGCAGCCTATAAGAGACGTACTGGTCATTTCTTAACTGATAATTAAAAAAGAATAGGGTGGTAAGATCGAAACAACTACTGAAGCGGTACGCAAAGGGAGGTCAGAGAAAAATGTTGTTTACGGATGAGAATTTTTTTACACTTGAGCAACATTTTAACAAAGAAAATGACCGTATTTATGCTCAAAGCTCTAAGGAAGCTTCCCAATTAGTCGACAGAGTGCAACGTGGGCACTATCCGACTTTAGTGATGGTTTGGTGGGGTATTAGCTATGAAGGAGTGACTGAGCCATACTTTTGTGAAAAAGGTATCAAAACATCGGCACAAGTGTATCAAGATACCATTCTTGAGAAGCTAGTGAAGCCCCTTAACAACACAATGTTCAATAACCAAGAATGGTCCTTCCAGCAAGACTCGGCACCGGCTCATAAAGTTCGGTCTAGTCTTCTTTGTTGGAAACGAAAAATTAAATTTCATGATGCTGGCAACCCTTTGCACAATGTTTATAAAATTTTTAAAAATTTTAATCTACCTACACCTTGATGATGACTTTGTCGAAACCGGTCGTGTAATATATTAAAATTAATGTAAAATACTTATTAAAGTGGAAATAGTGCAAGAAGTCCTGTGTGTTATTACTGTGAAACATGAATTTCCATCAAGAACCTGTTGCATATTGACAAAAGTAAGTGTCATGAAGTAAATCCTATTTAGTTAGTTTTATTTTAGTTAGGTAAAAGGCTATTCTCAGTGTAGACTGTAGTATTTATGTTAGACATATCTCATTTGTAATTCGTATCTGTGATAAGCACCAATAAAGGAGAATATAATAATTGCTGCTGTATTATTATCATCACCACTCAAGCGTAAGAAAGACTTACATATCAAGAGGTCGTAGCTCGCTACAGAACCTACAGTACAATCAATAACATATCTAAAAGCGACAAACACAGTTGAATTACTGGTACTGTATACAGTTTTAAAATTGAAACTAAAGATAAAATCACAACATTTATGTTTAAGTTTAATTACAAGTTTAATTCCCAATGTAAAAAACTTAAATTAATTCCAAATTACATTTAGAGAAGATGCCAGATGTTTAAACCATATATTAATAAATTAATGACGCGAATAAAGTTTAAATGCATAGAAACTGAAATCCATCACTTATATTAGCAAAGAGATAATCTCGGAGCCCATTTGAAAGTTGTACATATGGAACTAGCTCGTCAGTTACACCTGAACTAGCTCATTTATACAGAACTGGACTGGTTCCAGAGAGAAATACAATAAATACAATAAAATCTATGAAAAGTTTGTTTTGCAAAGTAAGAAGCTTAGTCGCCTATTAAGTAATCAAGTCCTAACTATGTCTGATGATTCGGTTGTAATAAAAAGTTTAAGAAAGAAGATAAGTACAAATAATTTAGTAATCTCTAAAGCAGATAAAGGTAACACAGTAGTCATTGCTAAAAAAATGACTACCACAATAAAATAACAGATTATTTAAATAGTAGTGATGTTGTAATATTAAAAAAAGATCCTACTGAAGTCTTTAATACTGAAGTCAAAGACATGTTTCGATCTACTGACAGCGTGCTTAAAAATACCCACATAGCATCTATTTTACATATGAACCCTTTGCCGCCGCGATTGTATTGGTTCTACAAGTTACATAAACAAGAAGAGCCTATAAGACCAGTGGTCTCATATACATCAGCACCAGCCTATAAATTAGCCAAAAAAGCAAATACAATCTTTATAAGTCTGACTTATTTTAATCCAAAATATACGATTCGTAATAGTCTGGAATTAATAAATAAAATTAAAGATGTTCCCGTCCCAAAAAACGGATCTCTAGTATCTTTTGATGTAAAAAACTCATTTTCAAATATACCGGTTAAGGATTGTATGAATATAATTGACGAAATTTTATGCACCTCACATTTCATTTAGACGCACAAGAAATAATAGATTTAAATGCCATTTTTAAGGTTTGCCTAGACCAAAATTATTTTATATATAATGGTAAGACCTATAAACAAAAGGATGGACTAGCAATGGGCAGTCCCTTGTCTCTATTTTGTGCAGACAATTTTATGAATGGGTTAGAAAAAAGAATACTGGAAACATCATATTAGGAAAATATCGTATATTGGTATAGATATGTTGATGACGTGATATGCCTAATGGAAAGGTGAACATACCACTTTACATAACTTCTTCAATTACATAAATACATTTAATAATAAAATACAAATTACAATGGAAATAGGCAATACAAATTTAGAATTTTCTAGATTTAACTGTTGATATAAACCTTGACCGTCATAAATTTAATATATTTAGGAATCCCACATACAGCGAAAACATTCTCCATGCGAACTCATGTCATCCACACCAACATAAACACGCTTCGTTTCATGCTTTTGTACGCCGACTACTGAATGTACCCCTAGACGCAAACGATTTCAGGGCAGAACTAAACACACAATAATGGCTACAAAAGCGAGTTGATTGACATAATTTTAAGAAGAGCGAGAAAGAAAATGACAGCAAAAATGCTGTACAATCAGACGGAAGACAAAGAAAAAACAAGAAACATGTGGGTACAAATACCATACATCGGCCCATCTTCCTACAGATTCCAGAGGATTATACAAAACAAGGAGACTAGAGTTACGTTCTACACTACAGGTTCAGTAAAAAAATTACTGTGCAATAATAAAGATAAGTTTAAAATCACGGACAACAGCGGTATTTAAGTCTCACTTGTGATACATGTGGAGGAGTGTATATAGGTCAGACAGGGAGAAAGTTTAAAACTAGAATAAAAGAACATATGACAGCTTGGAAGAAGAATACTGAAAGATTTACGTTTTCCTAACATCTAAATAGTAATGGACACAACTTTGACCCTGATAAAATATAAAATATTTAAAAAGCAGGAAGATGGACGCATTAGAAGCGCTTGAAATTAACAGACACAAAAAATGTGGGATCTTACTAAATGACCAGACATGCCTTTCGAGCTCCATATTATTGCAAGACATTTAATTTAATTAATATTTATAGGTTATACTATGTTCTTATGTTATGACTTTTTGACATTGGTATTAATTTTGGATGAATTTTTGACATAATAATTAATTTTGACATGTTTTAATTTCATATAATTTATTTGCCATTTTATAATATCTTAGATTCATAAGTATTAAGGACATTTTAATTTAATTGAATCATTGGTGATAGTAGTATTTTTAATTTTATATTCTGACATCCATTCTATATAATTATATGATTATATGACATTACAAATCAATAAGTTATTAATTTATCAATCTCATGTGTTATAATATTATACTAATATTAATTTGTGATATACAGTATAGAATAAGTTGGTATAAAAATTTAAATTACGTTGCACAAAATTGTAAAAATTTCATGATACTGGCAACCCTTTGCAAAATGTTTACAAAATTTTAAAAAAAAATTATCTACCTACACCTGATGATGACTTTGTCGAAACCGGTCGTGTAATATATTAAAATTAATGTAAAATACTTATTAATGTAGAAATAGTGCAAAAAGTCCTGTGTGTTATTACTGTGAAACATTAATTTCCACCAAGAACCTACAGTACAATCAATAACATATTATATACTTATGTCTTTTCTTTCGTCGTGCAACCATAGCTGATCAATAATTTCGACTACATTATATGTCAGTCCGAGTGGCAGAATGGCATGCTTATGTATTTTTTGTTGTTCAAAAATAGGGAATGTGATGGGTTCGAATCCCGGTCAGACAAATATTTTTGTCTGTTTTTTAATATTTTGAATCTACTTATAGAACTAATTCGCACTCGAGAGTGTGCAGGTTGGATACCCAGGTTGTGGCGTGTACCAATGAGACTTTTTCAGATCTCAAGTACATTATACGGACGCTCCAACGGTAATGGAAAACATCGTGAAGAAATCCGCACATGGTTGGCCCCAGACGTATTGACCAGTCATTCCTCTGGACTAGGCTGACTGTGTTGTGAGAATGCCGTATTTGCTTGGGCAACCATACGACATTTAAAACCAACTGTCCCAGGTACTACAGTATTTTAAGAGTGTTTACTTCGCTCGGAGAATCCTGTATAAATCATCCAATAACGGATGAAAAGGCCTATATACGAGTATACTTATCCATGTATCCCTGTAATAAAATAATTAACCGTTTACAGATATTTATGATTAAAACAAAAAAATCATAGCAACAAATTAATAATAGATCAAAATATGCAGCATTTATATCCAAAACCCAAAACTACGTTTGTTGAAATTGATCAGGTGGATTTTGTACTAGTTTTTTCATACAGTTATAAAACGGGAAATGGAATTTCGCGAATATTCAATACCACTTTTGCATTTAGATTTTCCGTTCGGTAAAAAACTTTCGCACAAAGCGATCGTAATGTATTCATCCACAGTTCCAACAATACAAAGTGTAGGCTGAGGGGTGGTTATGTTTTGATTATATTGAAATATTGTAATGCAGTTCTATAAATATATTATTTGTCAAAAATAAATTGTATAATATGTAAAATATAATAAACTGAGTAACATGTTTCTTACTTTTAACTTTAACCTAACTAGGCAAGGAGAACTCTCCTAATATCTAGAAAGGGTCATTGTCATCTGTGGCTTAAAAATAATAAAAGTTAAGTTTTGTATACATAAAAAATTTCACGCGAATATAATAATCAATGTAAAACAATAACCACATCCGTAAATAACGATCATTCAAATTGTTTCTCTCACTCCAATATTAACAAATTTTATTAAACTTACAAGTAAATATAGTTATATTGCAAAACTTTTATTCGAAAAG
Organism: Phengaris alcon alcon; assembly: GCA_037179445.1. Classification (NCBI taxonomy): domain Eukaryota; kingdom Metazoa; phylum Arthropoda; class Insecta; order Lepidoptera; family Lycaenidae; genus Phengaris; species Phengaris alcon. Next base: position 1,230,574 of record JAYRCH010000675.1, read on the forward strand.
ACTTTGATGAAGTGCGAATATCAGGGACAATATGATATTGCCTTTTTAGTAGTTCAGATGAATGTTACAATTACTTTGCGAACTCTCGGACTACAATGACAAATGGGCGGTGAAATCACACAATGAGGATACGAAATACCTTTCACTTTTCATCCTGAATGTGGGCTAATGCTCCGGATGAAACGTAAATATCAAGTAAATATTTATCAATCGTCAAACAGTTTTTATGAAAGCTTGAAAGTATGAATTTATAACTGTTGTTTATGCACTAAACAATCCCCGCGGCCCGCGACGTGCTACCGGTGAGCCTATGCAGAGAGCCTGATTGGCTAGTTTATAGATCGAAAGGCTACCTAAGGCTGGGACTATATTATGCTCCGGAATCCGGAAGGCCGTAGAAAATTCTGAGCATTGAAAATAGAACTTTGCGCTAGTACTATAGAGTTGAAAATGGAAGTTTGGAGTGTCGTCGAGCTGTCATATATGACATTGACATTTGACTCGACATTCGTGTGTTAGTTTTTCAACTCTATTGTACTAGCCCAGACTTCTAATTTTACTGCTCTGAATTTTCATCGGCGTTCCGGATTCCGGAGCATATAGTCCCTTAAGCCTTAAGGTATTACCTTCCGATCTATACGACTGCCTCGACCCGCGACCGCAACCAGCAAACCGGTCAATCAGGCTCTCTGGCTAAGCTCACCGGCCGCGCGAAGTAACGCATCGCCGTGTCAAAGCAGAATCGTGTGTGTATAAAAATTAGTTCTGTGTGTAACATCTTCTAGGAGCAATATTTGTTTCTTTTTTAAATGTCTATAATTCTACGATAACTGATTTCAACTGAATTCTACAATTTCAATAACTGAATTCTACATTTGATCATTTATAGGGTTCCGTTCCCAAAGGGTAAAAACTAGACCCTATTACTATGATTCCGCTGTCCATCCGTCTGTTTGTCGCCAGGCTGTATCTCACGAACCGTGATAGCTAGACAGCTGATGATGTATTTCTGTTGCCGCTATAACAAAAAAAACAAAAAGAATAAAATAAAAATGTAAGTGGGGCAATGAAAGTAATGAATCAATGAATCAATGAATGAATCACAATAAATCAGGGTTTTTTGCCGTTTTGTACGGAACCCTTCGTGTACGGGTTTGACTCGCTCTTGCCTGGTTTATTGTTGATACGTGACAAAATTTTCCCCATGCGGTACGAATATTGTCACATAATTCCATTTAAACTCAAAATTGTTGCCGAAAAAATTGGATTAAGCTGTCGATGTCGAGGACAACAGTCATTTCGTCAGAATTCATAGCTTCGCAGAAATGTCAATTACATTCACAAATAAATAAAAATATATATATATTTAAAGTTTATTATAGTTCGAGTTTCATTATTATTTTTCCTCCCAAACGTCTTTATATTTTTTATATAGATTTTTTTAAATTGAAACACGCGAAAACTGTCATCGTAATGTATGTGTCGCAGGCGTATTGTGTGATTCCGCCGTTTACAAACGGCGTAGTCAGTTTAAAAACGCTCGCTGTTTTGTAATATGCCGAAGGCAAAATGTATATTGCCGTGTCATTATATATTATGCCTAAACATTCGATTGACGATTCAAACGCCATTAAGAGGCATATTACATCTCGACTGTGATTTTTGCGTAAAATGGCCAATTATAGCGTTCTTGATCTCAGAAACAAAGATACATTTACAATTTTAAACATACTGAATAGTGCAGAATAGCTATTGGCCTAGTTCGTAGCGGCCTCACTTTTTGTAAATTTTGCTTAACTTTTTAATTAAACCCAAAATTGCAGATAAAGGTTTTCATAAAATGCGCGAAAGCACATTTTTGAGCTCCTGGATTGAACTACTGTTCTAAGTAAATGAAGTAATAAAATGAGAATTTTATCTCCCATAAGATAAAGAAAAGTCGTAGCGGCCTTATAATTTTGAAATATATTTGATTTAATATAGAAAAAAATCTTATTCTAAGCCTAAAGAACTTCGAAAATCGCTTTAAGTTAACTGTGAACTACTCCTATCTATGATAATATTACTAAGCAACATTTATACCAGAACAATTGTTTCATGAGGAATAAAGATTTTATAATTTTAAAGCATGAATTTATTAACCTATTTCAATAAAAACCATAAATACAACTGCAAAATTACTACAAAATGCGAAATGTCGGGAACGCTTCAAAAACCTAATTTCGCAGAGTGCAGATTTGCAATCGGGCTCTTAACAAAATGCCGCGGCAAATTGAAGTATTTAGTTCTGTTTTTTACCACGCACGTTGCCGTTGACCAAAACAAATAATATGGCGTTAAGTAGCGGTTTTGTGACACAAAAACCTCTTGAAAATAGTGCAAATACCTAAGTATTGAAAAGAGTTTTCACAAAATAATTGTGATATTAGAGACAAATATTATAGTGAGTTATAACAGTTTTCCGATCTTCAAGTGGGAGCAATAAACCACTGTAAAGATTTTTGAGGTTATCGGGCACCTGAAAAATGCTAAGGTATCCATGGAATCTGGTTCTCGGAGGACCTCTACACAGTAGGTACTTATTGGTCAAAAAATACGAGGTAATGAATATTGCCAATGTGGACTTTAAGAAGTTTAATGAATTATTGCTATTGTTGTTTATAATATAAATGTTTTTGTTACTTAAATATTTTAACTAAGTACAAAACCTAAAAAAATCATAGATTTCGTGCCTCACACGACTATTGAACATATTTTAAATAAATCTACGGAATTCGAAAAAATATTGTCGCAAAATGGTTAGGCTATAGGGCAAACCCTTAACCCGATCTACGGGTCTTTTAAACCTTTTTGAATATCATATCTTCACAACTCTTCGAGATATAAGGGGGGGATTGCACTTTTTCGTGAAATCGGAACCTACACTAAAGCGAACGAAAATACATTTTCAATGTCAAAAGTGAACCAAAGTGCATAATAATATTAACAATAAAATCTGATTTGTTCAAACTGTGTTTTCTTCATTATCACCCTAAAACTACAACCAACGTTCAAATTATAACGATTGAACGAGTTGTCATTTTGCCTTCAGCATATTACATAACGATAAGCGTTTTTAACTGCTGACGCCGCGCCGTTTGTAAACGGCGGAATCACACAATATGCATGCGACATGATATGTATGTAATCGGTACGTACTAATTATAATATTACGATTTTAAAATGGGGCGCCGCGTCGCGTCACGTATCATCGCGATGTGAGCTGATATTAGAACTCATACAATGAAACGTGTGTCTGCTTGTGTAATAAATAAAGCATAATTTAGAAGAGCTATCTTAAAACAGGCATTCTACGCTTGGGACAGTTCAAGACTTTGAAGTTTCAAAATATAACTTACGATGTAGACCCAAATTCGACAATTAAAATTATACGACTTGGACGTAACCTTACGAATCTTCATTTAAGAAGTATAATATATTAACTACGTATTATGTCCAGTAAGCTCTTCTTTTCACGCTGTCGCGAAAAGAAATTGGTACTTATGATAAGTTTATGAACTCCGCGACGTAAAGGCGCAACTTGCTATCTTGCATCTTAAAATATGATAAATTTGCCAGCCTATATTATAAACTCATTTTAAAATGATTCATTATTTCGCGTTACTTCAATTTAAAATTCATTTATGTATTTAAATTACAACGAAGAATATGCTTTTCATGCCTTTTTGCGTTTGAAACAAAATGCTTTGAGCATTTAAGCACGAACAGTTTCAAGATACATAATGCGTGTAAATAATATCATAATTTAATTAGTTTAAAGCAATTTAAATTATTATTTAAAACTGAACAGAACAAAGTCTAGATAATATTTGTATTAAAATTTAATAAACTAAATTATGTTGTTCTTGAATTTAGAACAATATTATGTTACTGCTTATAACTAAATTAACTAAAACAAAGTCCCGGCTATAAATAAATTAAAAAAAAAATACGTGTGGCACTCGGGGACTGCCGCGGTATAGCTATTGCATAGTAAGTCTACACGCATACGTCTAGTCGCACGCACACAAACGCCGTGCCGAAGTATGCCGAGCTGAAACGACGTTATACGATGCACGGCTTTCAACGCCGCACCGCTGTGCCGGTCGGAGTGGGGGGTGTTAGGTTTATTTTCGTTACGGAATTTCTTGATTCGGTCGCCGCGCTCAAAGCCAGCGATAAAAGCTAAGCAATAGCTTAAAAATCACAATGACTGGGCACGTGCATTACATTAGCGTAGCGTCGTCTGCATATAACATATACAACAATATAACATACAACAACATGATTCACACAGGCTTCACGTTTAATTAAGACACACTAAAATACTAAAAAAATAACTTTCCACACCGATTTCGGTGACCGGTTTCATTGAAACTGTTGCATATTGACAAAAGTAAGTGTCAATGTCATTTTTGACATTGACAGATGTCATGAAGTAAAGCCTATTTAGTTTGTTTATTTCAGTTGGCCAAAAGGCTATAAATAGTGTAGACGTAGTATATTGCTATGTTAGGCATATACCTCATATTAAATGTAATACGTAATCAGTGTTAAGCACCAACAAAGGAGAATATAATAATTGTTGCTGTATTATTATCATCACCACTCAGACACACATCAGGACTTACAATCAAGAGGTCGAAGCCCGCTACAGAAACCAGCCCATTAAGTAATTTTTTATAGTGCTCAAGTGTGTGTGCAGTACACAAGAACACTCTCTCTTCCTTTACTCTCGTAACCCAGTGGGACGGATAACCGACACGACTGGCGAGAGATCAGGTGCAGGTCCGACTTTTTACATGCCCATCCGATGCATGAATCATCTTTCTTGTCAGACAATCAGGCGATGAGCCTGCATTGTCCTTTTTTTTCTTTTTTTTTATTTTCGCAGAGGACATCTTTGGAAGATACCTAGACTAGCCTTGGGTACATTAGCAAGAGTAGGTTATGTGGGATTTCTACCCACTTAAACTCCTGCGGCGGCCTACTTCGATCCAATATAGAGGCTACGGGAACTCAATGAACACATCCGCAGATCAATGTACACATCTGCAGAAGCCTGCATTGTCCTAACCAAACTTGGAACTAACATTTTTGTTGTTCCAATGCGGGAATCGAACCCATGACCTCACAGTCGAGGGCCAAGCTCTAACCACTAGACCACGGAGGCTGTTAAGACACACTACACACACACATGACAGTACAGTTATAATTTATTCGGAGGTAAAATAAGTTCTGCAACTGAGCTGGACCGTTAGTCAAGGTGCATTCGATAATTTCGACGGCGAAGTTCGCAAACAAAATGTATAGGATTAGACATAAGGCATCACAAACTGTTCGCGCCAACACTAGCGCGACGTTTAGAATAAACACAAAGGACATCACTACGTGATGTATGGCCGACCGAAAGGGGCGCTGTCAGAGAGTGACGAACACTTGCATTTAGATACCCTTCCGCGCCGGATGCATTTTCAGCTCATCCCGAAACCTAGTGAACGCGAACGCGTGTGCGCATATTTATTTGTGCTCGTTAATATAATACCAAATTCGCCGGCGAACCGCGATAAATCTATCGATAATCCGCTCAACAGCTGTGTAGTGTAGTGAGAAGAAACCTCCGCCCAGATACAGAACCATCAGCTCAACAATAAGGTCAGTCCCAGATTTCTCCAGCCCTCACATTAACCTATATACCTACTTCCCTCAGCTCAAAGTCGTATGTGTAAGTTCCTAGCTTACACATTTCTTGGTCCATCGAGCCTTCGTGAAGCCCTTCTCCCTATTACCGGCGTTGGGCCTCATTAGAACCAGCACCTACAGTTCCACTCCGCCCAAATCTGCACATAAAATCAGCTCGATTATTTATATTTTGTCCAATTAACTCTGGCCAGGCCGCCCCGCCATTTTAAAACCAAGTTACAGTCCATTCCCATTATCAATTCGGCACATTTAACATTAAACCCCTATTCTGTACTTTGATATTAACCTATATGTTAATTATTTAAATTATTTTATGCATATTTCGGCCCATAAATTCATAGGAAAAACCCAAAAAAAATAAATAAAAAAAAATAGTGGGTAGGTTGTCGGCTTATTGTCGAACAAAGAACTCGAACATTCCAGAACTTCCCTAACGTACCTAATACATAATTTGTGCCAATAATATCTCATATAATTTTCTCAGCTCTTAATTACTTACAAAATATTTTAATGTTTGACTCGCATATAAAATAAGTAATAACTAGTGCGTATTGTGAATTACGTTCGGCTCATAACAGAATTGTGAATCGTCGTTGCATTACTAAGTATTTTATCTATATATAACGTTTATATCTTCATATTCTCAATTTTTAAAACACAATATTAATTAACTTAGCATTATTTTAATAGTTACGGGTTGCATAACATCTCAAGTGCCCATACTAACATCGTCGGCTCGCTTCGATACAGAAAACTTGATTTGTGTACCTACACGGCGCCCGTGCGAACAACAGCTGTTACATTCATTCTCAATTAGGTATTCTTCATAGAATAAATAGTGACCTTCACATTGAATTCATATCTTATCTACGTTCTGTGTCTATACAAAAATATTATTAGGTGTTACGTTACAGCTGTTTTAAATAAGAATTCTTATCGACGTTCTGTGTTTATACAAATATATTATAGGTGTTACGTTACAGCTGTTTTGAATAAGTCGGCACACTATTGAGATTGAAACTGCTCATACCTACTTGCATTGTTTTCATTACGTTATTTTGTTTCTAACGCGCCCGCTAAGATTTGTTTATATTCAAACTTCAGGACATTAATATAATATTACAGACGACTTCTAACGCATTAATCTCCGCTCATCAAACATACACTAATACTATATTAGCATCAGGCGATCGGTCAGCTCATTTGTTAATTAACTCGTACACATTTTATGATAAAATTGTATACATTGTCGGCACATTATTAAAATCTATTTTCTGCGTTTTAATTAATTGCGCGCGTATTTTCCGCTCATTACTTTTAAATATTTAACTTAGTTACACGCATATATTTTTAAACATGCCTACAAAATCGCAAGCGGCCATATTTAGGCAAACTATAAAATCTATTAGTCGGCTCAGAGAGATCGCATTGGCATTACACAAAGGTGACTCAAAGTCTAACAAAACGGAGTTTAATGCGCGTTTTAAAGACCTACAAAATTTGAAACAAAAATTAGAAAATTTATACTGCGAAATTTTAGCCGACGGCAGTGTTACAGAAGAAATTGAAAAGTTTTATACAGCCGGTTACGAGAACGCGCTATCCGAATATTATGATATTTTAACTGCAGCGGAAAATATAAGTTCCACTTCAGAGTCAAGTCAGCTCACTTCTGCCGTTCTGCCCAAAATTGAACTGCCAAAATTCAGCTCACGCGTTGAGGACTGGCCATCGTTTATTACGATTTTTAGGAGTCTTACAGACGACATGACGTCACTTACAGATGCAGTTAAGCTGCACTATCTTTTGTCTTGCCTATCGGGGGAGGCGCTCAGCATGATTGCGCATTTAAAAATCACAAATGATAATTACAGCGTCGCGCTCGATATACTCACACGTAGGTATGAAAACCGCCGTGTTCTGATAGATGGGTTTGTTGATATAATACTCGGCCTACCTAATATTCATATTCGATCAAGCATACGCGCGACGTTTTTAACTCCGCTCATTTCCGCACAAAGCGCATTAAATAATCTGCGTTTACCTATGGATAGTAATTACGTATTTGTGTCTATTGTAGTTAGAAAATTACGAGGCGAGCTCCGCACCCTGTTCGAAAGAAGATACGGCATCTCGGACACTCTGCCCACCTTAGGTGATTTGATTTCTTTTTTAGAGGAGCACGCGCGCTGTATCGAAACCGAATATTCTAATGCAACGCGCGGTGTTACCTACTCACCACAAACTGGGCCCTCTCGTCAACACACACCCCCCGCAAACTCTCCACGCAGTCCACGCTTTAGACCAATTAGTCCCGCGTATCCTCGTAATACTCAGCGCTCGCCATCGGCTCACACTTTAAGTAGCTATCACGTCAGCCCAGTTCCTCATTACCCTCAACGCTACTGGCCCCCCTCCCCCCGAACAGAGCGGCGCGAGTACTCAGCCCGGAATACAGATAAACACAAGCGATTCTACTGCCCCTATTGTAGGAATACAGAACACAAACTTATCGCGTGTCCAAAATATAATCATCAGCCCACTCAAGGTCGTTGGGATTTCATAGAAGCCAACGACAGATGTCGTAAATGTCTAGGTCCGCATTTTGAAAATGAATGTCGTTCGACAAACTCATGCAAAGAGTGTGGAAGTGCAAATCACCACACCTCGCTTCATCGTCACGGAACTCCAAATTCTCCGGTGTCGTCAGCGCATTTGCTTCCTCCTCATTTACGTGCACAGCCCCGCCGGCGTGCTCAAGACAAGCCACATACCTACACGGCCTACACACAACATACGCGTGCACATCAATCATTATCATCAGACCCCAACCAATCGTCTGATCATGCACCGTCTACAACTCATCAATATCAAAACAAAAAACAATGACTACCTACAATCACGGAGCACATAGAATTAGAAGATCAACCCAATAATTTAAAATGTCATTCAGCTCATAGTACACCTGCATCACATTCAGCTCATAAAATATCTAAATCTAGTTCAGCCCAATATTCTGTAGAATCAGCCCAAGTAAATTCAACTCAGCACATAGAAAACCCATTAAAAACTCCAGTGTAAGTAACACTCGTCGACCCACAGTCGTTTTAAATATATCTGATAAATGCGGAGAATATCACAAAGCTCGGGCTTTATTGGACTGTGGTAGCATGATAACGCTCATAACTCAGCGCATGACTAGAAATCTTAATTTGCAACCAAAACAATGTTCATTAAAAATTACAGGTGTAGGTGATCAGCACATACAAAATTCTAAAGGTTGGGTCACAATAACATTTAGGCCCACACACCGTGACACGCCATCTATTACTACTACCGCTCATATTCTCAAAGACGTTACAGGTTATTTACCTTTGCAAAAAATACCAGATGTTGTACAAGACTCAGCTCATCAGCTCATTCCATTGGCGGATCAAGCTTATCATACTCCTGCGCCCATTGATCTCATTTTAGGCTCAGACGTATTGGGTCACGTTTTGGATGGTACTAAGATTGCTTTGGGCCCGGGGAAGCCTTCGGCACGATTTTTGATTTTGCACTCATAGGACTCGTTGAACACTCATGCGATTCACCTGTAGCTCAAGTTAACTCTGCTCATATTACTCATACTCATTATACTCAGTCGGCTCACTCTACACATTCTGCTCATTCTACTCATGATATTTGCAAAAGCCTGGAAAGATTCTGGGAGTCGGAAGAACCCCAGCCTCGTTCTGCTCATTCAAACCCGCTACACGAGCAATGTGAACACATATTCAGCTCAACCACCATTCGTGACGATTCAGGCCGTTACATGGTGACTCTTCCCTTCTTATCAGATGCACCCGTATTAGGTAGTACTCATGCTATTGCTCTACGTAGATTTCTCAATCTAGAAAAACGGTTGCAATCCGATCACACACTGCGAGAAAAATATATAGAATTCATGAACGAATACATAAACTTAGGACACATGACACCGTGTCATCCGTCTACATTTACTCATAAACCTCATTATTATATTCCTCATCATGGCGTGTTCAAATCAGGTACTGACAAACTCCGCACAGTATTTGATGGCAGTTGTAAGTCATCCAATGGAGTCAGTTTAAACGATTGCCTGCACAGTCCAGCACTTCAACGAGACATTGTAGATATTATTATATCATTCCGCGCACATCGTATAGTATTCAGCACTGACATAAAAATGATGTTTAGAAATATTCTCTTAAGACCAGACCAAAGACACTATCAGCTCATACTCTGGCGATCGTCTCCAGATCGACCTCTGCTCACATATGCACTCAACACTGTTACATACGGATTGCGATCAAGTCCATATCATGCTATCCGCACATTATTACAATTAGCTGAAGATGAAGGTCATCGCTATCCTCAGGCTGCCGAAATTTTGCGTAAATTTGTTTTCGTGGATGATGTACTTTGCGGCCATGACACCATAGAAGAAGCATCAGCACTCCAAACTCAGCTCATTGATTTGTTATCACTCGGTGGATTTAAACTTAGTAAATGGACATCAAACACACCTCAGCTCTTGCAAAGATTTCCAGACGATCAATGCGAAATGCCTAAAGACTTTGACATCAGCGCAGAGTCTCCATCAATTAAGGTTTTGGGTATTAGATGGATTCCCCAGTCTGATGAATTTACATATCACATCTCATTACCACCAGTTACCCACATTACAAAACGTTCAATTCTTAGCACAGTAGCTTCTCTCTATGACCCAAACGGTTGGGTTACACCCGTCATATTCCGCGCAAAAATACTTCTTCAAAGGTTATGGTTAACTAAATTGGACTGGGACGATCCCACTCCAAATAATATTACAGATGATTGGCAGCGCATCTATCATGATCTTCCGCACATCTCAGATATACATTTTCCCAGACATATTGCTCCACACAAATTCAAATCAACATACTCACTTCACGGATTCGCAGATGCTTCGGAAATTGGTTTTGCTGCAGTGATATATTTACAAGAATCAGCTCACAACGGATCTGTTAACGTTCACCTCATGATTGCTAAATCTAAAGTCGCACCGATTAAAAATAAACTCACAATCCCCAAATTAGAGTTGTCTGCTGCAACTCTATTATCTCAGCTCATGTTGCGTGTCTCCCAACAATTGTCTGCTCATCTCACAATTACACATCACATTTGTTGGTCAGATAGTACCATAGTGCTTGCATGGATAAAAACTCCGCCCCATCGTTTACAAACATTTGAATCAAATAGAGTAACAAAAATTAACTCAAATTCACTCACACTTAAGTGGCGTCATGTACCTTCCAAATTAAATCCTGCTGACTGTGCAAGCAGAGGATTATCAGCTCAAGCTCTCTCCGCTCATGATTTATGGTGGTCTCCTCCTTGGCTCAAATTGCCAGAGGATACCTGGCCCAAGATGCCTTCAGCTCATACTCGACAAGACTTGCCAGGGCTCAAACCAAAATACGTACCATGCAATTTCTCGATACCCGGTGTCGATAGTGATCTGCTCACTAGCTTCAGCTCTTTAGAAAAACTAACTGGTGTCACTGCCTACATGAGGCGATTCATTCGTAACTGTAAACTAAATTCAAACTCGCGACAACTAGGCCCTCTAACTGTAAGTGAACGTAGAGAAGCATTACTTTTCTGGATCCGCTCTGTACAGCAAAATGCATTCGCAGAAGATATTCACCGCCTGCAAACCGATAGAATCTGCACAGTACGACTACAACGTCTGTCGCCTTTTACGCAGGACGGTCTCCTCAGAGTAGGAGGTAGACTCACTCGTTCCGAACTCACATACGATGCTCAACACCCATTCATTTTGCCTAGTTCTAGTCCGCTCGTAGACCTCATAATAGATCACTATCATCGCATACACTGCCACCCTGGCACGGACTCGCTACATGCTATTTTACGTCAGCAATTTTGGATATTATCTGCCCGCCGCATTATAAGGCACAGAACGTTTAAATGCATAAGATGTTTCCGTTGCCGCGCTCAGCCCGAAGTACCTATCATGGCTGACCTGCCAGCTGATAGAGTCATACCTCAGCCCGTATTTAGTCACGTATCAACAGATTTCGCCGGACCGTTTCTGCTCAAATCAAGTCAATTACGTAATGCTAAGTTAATTAAGGGATATTTTTGCATATTTGTTTGCCTCACTACAAAGGCGGTTCACTTAGAACCAGTCTCATCGCTCACTGCCGAAGCGTTTATTGCAACATTATAAAGGTTCTGCTCACGTCGCGGACTTCCGGTATTGATACGTTCGGATTGTGGCACAAATTATGTAGGAGCTAGGAATCATCTACTAGAGGTACAACAATTTCTCAATGACAATAACGACGCCATTTCTCATAAACTCTCAACTCAAAATATAACTTGGTTACTCAATCCGCCTAAAGCCCCATGGATGGGAGGTATCCATGAGAATAATGTTAAATCCACAAAGCAACTTCTATACCATGTTATCGGTGAGCAACACCTCACTTTCGAGGAATTCTTAACTCTGCTCACTAGAATCGAAGCTGTGTTAAACTCTCGGCCCATCAGTCCACTTTCGTCCGATCCCACGGACTATCAGCCCCTTACTGCTGGCCACTTTCTCAATGGCCGTCCGCTCACAGCTCTCCCCGAGCTGACTCTAGATGAAAGAGTAATATCTCCGCTCAAACGCTTTCAGCTCATTCAATCACTCTCTCAGCGCTTTTGGAACCTTTGGACCAAGTCCTACCTCCATACCCTTCAAATCCGCTCCAAATGGCTTTCCTCTTCCTCTCCACCCAAAATTGGAGAACTGGTTCTGCTCAAGGAGGACAATTTGCCTCCTCTACAATGGAAGATGGGAAGAATCTCACGTCTGCTACCTGGGAAGGATGGAGTCATCAGAGTTGTGGACTTGGACACGACTCAAGGCCAGCTGCGGAGGCCTGTCGGCAAGATTGCCCGGCTCCCACTGGATTCTGCTCAGGATGGGGCTCAGCTCGCCGCCTGTGCGGGCCCCCCAGGATGTTCGCGCCAACACTAGCGCGACGTTTAGAATAAACACAAAGGACATCACTACGTGATGTATGGCCGACCGAAAGGGGCGCTGTCAGAGAGTGACGAACACTTGCATTTAGATACCCTTCCGCGCCGGATGCATTTTCAGCTCATCCCGAAACCTAGTGAACGCGAACGCGTGTGCGCATATTTATTTGTGCTCGTTAATATAATACCAAATTCGCCGGCGAACCGCGATAAATCTATCGATAATCCGCTCAACAGCTGTGTAGTGTAGTGAGAAGAAACCTCCGCCCAGATACAGAACCACCAGCTCAACAATAAGGTCAGTCCCAGATTTCTCCAGCCCTCACATTAACCTATATACCTACTTCCCTCAGCTCAAAGTCGTATGTGTAAGTTCCTAGCTTACACACAAACGATATGTCACTTAACGATGACTTATGTCAAATCCCATACATTTTTGATTTCGAAGTTCGCTGTCGAAATTATCGAATGCATCTTGACTAAAGGCTCTGGTTCGCTGCTCGCCTTCGCTGGTGATGCATAACATTATCTACTTACTTTTCTGTATCTATACTTATATAATATAGAGGAAAGGTTATTTTGTTTCTTTGCATTGAATTGGCTCCGAAACTACTGGACCGATTTAGATGAAATTTGGCACAGATATAGAATAGACCACGAGGAAGGACATAAGCTACTTTTATACGTACAGCAAAATGTACAGTTCCCTGAGATATTTTTTAGGGCGCACGACTCGCGGGCAACGTCTAGTAGAGAATAAAAAAGAAGAGTTGTTTATTTAGTTTATATACAGTATATTTCTTTATGCATAGTTTGGTTAATAAATCAATAATATATAACGCAGTATAAGTTATTAACTCATCGAACACCAAAATGTATGGGCTCTTGTACTAAAAGGGTTGTTTGTTATAACTCATAATTGAAACATTTATGTTACCCTCACCGAAGATCATTTACCGTATTAAATCTTAATAATAGGTCTTTACCTATGAAATTGCCCTTCTGAAGTACTGGCCATTTCAAATCAAAATAATTTTTGTTTTATTTTAAAAATAATTTTAATAATTTTATTTTAAAAACATAGAATTCTTTTTCCAAAAGTAGTCATTTGTTTATTGATTAGTGTTACATTTTCATCGGATTTCAATCTTTTTTGTCATCATGGATACGATAAAAATTCAAGTAATTATGGAATACAAGTACCGTCGTGGCAGCAACGCGGCACAAGCGGCGCGCAACATCAACGACGTTTACGGAGCTAACACTACAAACCAACGCACCACCTGTTATTGGTTTGCTCGCTTCCGTTCTGGAAATTTCTGAAAAATGAACCTTGCGGTCGTCCGAAGACTTTGATCAACAATGACGAATTAAAGGCGATTGTGGAAGCTGATGATACACAATCTACGCCTTAATTAGCAGCAGCTTTCGACGTTAGCGTCAAAACAATATTGTGCCATTTGCGTCAAATTGGAAAGGTAAAAAAGCTTGACAATTGGGTGCCCCACGAACTCAATGATCGCCAGCGCGAAGTACGCGTCGAGACGTGCCTTGCACTGCTCAACAGACACACAAATGAAGGAATTTTAAACCGCATTGTTACCTGCGATGAAAAATGGATTCTGTTTGATAACCGCAAGCGCTCAGCAAGTTTTTTGGATCCTGGTTCAGCTCCTAAACAATGCCCTAAACGAAAACTTACCCCTAGAAATGTGATGGTCACTGTTTGGTGGTCTAGCGCCGGTGTGATTCATCACAGCTTCTTACCAAACGGGGTGAGCATTACTGCAGATGTGTACTGTGAAGAATTGAACACAATGATGGAGAAACTGGTACATCTCCAACCAGCATTGGTCAATCGCTCGTCTCCGCTGCTGCTGCACGACAACTCGCGACCTCATACTGCACAGCAGACGGATTCCAAGTTGCAAGAACTGGGGTTGGAAGCTCTCCGTCATCCGCCCTACTCACCAGACCTTGCGCCTACAGACTACTACTTTTTCCAGAATTTGGATAACTTCTTGGCGGGAAAAAAATTCAATACCCGAGAGGCAGTACAAAATGCCTTTGAAGAATTTGTTGCCTCCCGTCCAGCTGATTTCTTTAAGAAGGTCATCAATAAACTGCCACTGCATTGGCAAAGATGCATTGATTGCATGGATGATTACTTCGATTAATACAAATAAAAAATACATAAAAAAAATCGTTTATTTATATTCGTTTATCGTATTTTTTTCATACAAAACGGCAATTTCATAGGTAAAGACCTAATATTATTCAAGTAAGAATAGGGTAGATGCATTACTTTTATAGTACATGGGTAACGTTCTAATAAATTTAAAAAAATAAAAGAATCACAAAAAATTTAACTTCTGGGTTCGAATCCGACTGGGATTTTCCACCACTTTTCCACTGGGACCACTTTTCCGAATTTTCGAACAAAGCAATAACTATACATACGCATACCAAACTGTAAATAGGACTGACATAAAAGAGTCGAAATTATTGATATATTGTTGCACGACGAAAGAAAAAAACATATATAGCTTAAAAATGCGCAGTCCAAGCTAGATCAATTTTTCTTCCCCAAAACTCCCTGCATACTAAATTTCATGGTAATACTCATCAGCCGTTTTCTAGAAACCGATTATATATATACAAGATTGTCTCGTTTAAAGTATAAGATATGTTTTCATTTTAAAGAATTCCATGTAGTATGTAAAAAATTAAAACACTGTAAAGTATAGCAAAACATGCCATTTTAAACTGACAGTTTAAATTTTGGCGCGAAAACGAGCCTACTGTTACAATGACGTCACACTGTCTGTCACTGGTCGTTGCTTCAGCTGGCTTGGCTGGCTTTCATACTAGGCTTGCATATTTTCTCAACTTCAAAGATATTATTTTTCTGTAAAAATTTCAAATTGAATATCATAACAATACCCCACCAACGCGACGCTCCGATAGAAATCCGCGGTGAGTCATGTTTAAAACCTCAAATAAGTTGACATAAGAGGACGTCATCGCAACTTTTTATTGATCTGTGACGTCACTACACGCTGATCGGTGTATTGAAATACGTTTCGTTATAAGTTACTTTTAATTCATATTTTTATTAAAATAAAATGCTATGTAAAATAAAAACAATGCAGTGAGCCTTCTTTTATACTTTTTTTTTTAACATTTTAATAACAAAATGTTCGTATAATTACATTTGCATCTTCCCTATTGCAAAATCCCATTAAGATCGAGATAGGTTGGTAAGCCTATTTTATACAGTTTATGCTCGCAGGCTTACGATGCCAATTATAATAGGAAACGCACGAATGAGCGGTTTAATTAATGCATAGATTCATTTATATTCATACTAATATGTTCAGATGGGGAAAGAGTGTCTACGGGTAGAGCATACAAAAACTATGCTCTTATCCCATACACAACGATAGTAAAACATTGTTTGATTCTAAGTAATCAATACATAATAAACAAAGCGAGCTGATGATGATTGATGATGAATTATAGCTAAGAACACTTTCGATCATATTATATACTTTCAAACAAAAAAAAACGACTTTTTGAGTTTACGCATAACCAGTGTTGGAGGTGCTTTACGCATGCTTGCTTGCTTTACGCAGGTTGTGGGTATTTTTTCGGGGGATAATGCTTGATAAATATTAATTAAATCTATAAAAAAACTACTCAGATCAAAATCGGATCATCCGTTTGGGAGCTACGATACCACAGACAGAAGTAAAGTCACATATACACAGACAGACACGTCAATCTTATAACACCCATCTATTTTCGTCGGGGGTTAAAATTAAATTCAGCATCTAACATGCTCATTCTTCGGTTCTGTGTGATAAGAATTTCACGAAACGCGAATGCGAGAGTTTTCAGTAGCGATTGTCATGGAGCTCCGTAACCGATTACCGAAACCCCTCGTACATCCGAAATAAAAAGAATCGAATAAACGTGGAGTCTAATTGTTGTATTTAACTTTTGAAATGTCTTTCAAAATAGTTTATCCTTATCCGAAATTATCAGAAATTAGCCGATTATCCAAAATAATTACATGTCCGTTACTGGTATTATTTATTCATATATTCGTAGTTGTACACAGATCCGAAATTTCATGTCAGTAGTTTTCAGTAAGTTAACGATAGATAAACGTATGGTATGGCGGTGAAATTAGCCAATGGCAAGGAATTTGGGGCTTTGTATTAGAAAAAATATCGATACATATTTGTATTAAAAGAAAATAAAAAACGTCAAATGACGGTTTTACTTCTGTGGCACAGTATTTTTGTCTGTTTAAAGCCAACTGACACTAAACAAGTAATATTTTTACACAACTAATACTTCTAAATCTAACCGACTTCCTTTTTCCATCGGAAATTAGAAACATTTCAATTGACCAAATTAAGAACGCAATTACTTCGGTCAGTTATCATTAAAATAATAATCGGGGCCATTTATTGAGCGCATCTGGCGCCAAATCGAACCTCCGTAATAACGTTTGAGAGCCTTAGGGACTTAACGAATCAATATCGCCCCTTGAAATATCTTTTGAGTCTACCGCAAACCGATTTACTTTTATGTTCGCCTGGTACATTTTATTTAAAGACTAGATGATGCCTGCAACTTCGTAGGCGCAAAAAGAAATCCTGCAGGAACCGTACATTTTGCTGCGATACATTTTTTATCACCTTTTTATCTGAATGAACAAATTCAGAGTTTAAACTACTACCATACTAAAATTCGTCAAAATCCGTTCAGTAGTTATTGCGGTGAAAGAGTAACATACATCCACGCATTCATAAATACAAACTATCGCGTTTATAAATAATACTAGTAAGGATGTAGGGAATGTTACTATCCTACTACAATTAGATATGTGATAAAATAAATTAATTAAAAAAAAATTTACAGTTATATGACCGCCGATAGAAGTAAAAAATAAAAATTATAAAAGAAAAATAAATAAAAAGAATAAAAATTATTTCGTCTGACCGAGATTCGAACCCGAGACGAGAGAGGTCAAAACGCAAAACCCAAGCGCCTACGTAACTGCGCTACGCATATCTGACGTTAGTAATCGAAATTACTCATATCTTATTTGTTTTAGACCGTACACGACGAAAGAAAAAAACATGACAAAATAAGATCCTTATATCGTCGGAGGTAAAATAATTTTGAACGGACTTTCAAAAAGTCAGTCATGAGCATGTCGGTGACGCGAACCCATAAGTTTTTCACCTACCAAAAAGTGCCCAACGCGGCTATAGAAGATTTCACTTCAATAATTTAAAAAAACTCGTCTGCGTAAAAACAGAAAAGAAATAAAGTAACCCCCGACACAAAAAACTAAGCAAAGTAAATAAATAAATATATATTCTAGCGTTTCAATATTTTTAAATTACCTTTTTAATATGTGCGTCACCGAGTCTGGGGACCGCGGTGTGAAGAAGTTTTTTATTTAGCTACGCATAAGCCGGCAACGTAACGCGACGCGGCACTCCATTGCGGTTGCGGTATCCCTAGTAGGCACGCGTCGTGTCGCGTCGCTCTACTGCCGCCTAGCGCGGCCTTTACACTGAAACTTGCATCTTCTTGTGTAATGAATAAAGTTAAATTTTGAATAGCTATTTTAAAAATGCAGCGGTATATCACGTATCGTTTCGTTTCGGTGTAAATTGACCCTAATAGTTACAATTTCATTTTTATAGTACCTAGGTAGTTAGTTATAATTTAATAAGATTACATTTTCTCTCATTTCAATGTTTAACATCTATTAAACAACGAGAACATGAATAGAATGTGACGACGCCCAAGCGGATATTAAAGATGTTATCTTAACGATTAAACTTTACGTAGGTCTATCCCGTGGTTGTTCGGTGAAGTGAAACGATGTCCACGTTTTTGACAATGGTTTTTTTTTTACTTAAATATAGCTAATAGTATCAGGCGTTACTTTGCTGAAAACCATAGCATACAATTTGATTAATTTTATATCTAGCATATGTTAAGTGCATGCATATAATTATGCCGTAACAGTAACAGTAGCAGTAACACGTAACAGCCTCCGAGGTCTAGTGGTTTAGAGCTTGGCTCTCGACTCGGAGGTCGTGGGTTCGATTCCCGCATTGGAATAACAAAAAATCTTATTTCCAAGTTTGGTTAGGACAATGCAGGCTGATCACCTGATTGTCTGACAAGAAAGATGATCCATGCGTCGGATGGGCATGTAAAAAGTCGGACCTGTGCCTGATATCTCACCAGTCGTGTCGGTTATTCGTCCCACTGGGTTACGAGAGTAAAGGAAGAGAGAGTGATCTTGTGTACTGCGTACACACTTGGGCACTATAAAATAACTCCTGCGTAGCTGGCCTGGTTTCAATTAAACCGGCCACCGTCACTGAAATCAGTGTGGGGAGCTATTGCTATTATAATTATGCATGCGTAAAGCACCTCCCTCCTCCCACGCTGCATATGCGTGCACTTAAAAGCAAGACACACGCATTATAATTTCTCGTTTGAGATGAATTCTCGAGAGAATTTCTCGTCGAGAAAATTCGACAAATTTATTGCTGCAAGGTAACTTTATTGTCGATTCCATGCGCAACTGGCGTTGTAGGTAGCCTTATTAATAACATAATATTCTAAGCGTGTTTTAAACCCATGGAGTTGAACAAATTTAAAACCAAGACCATTTTGTGCCTACCATAATAGGATAATTTTGTTCCAGATTGTTCTAAGAAATCGAATATACCAAGAACAACTTAACTTTCTGTGGCTTTCACCTTGCTACAACAACACGTGTAAAAACGACGGTTTAGTCAGCTGAGTTTCTTGTCTCGTCCTCTTTAATTTATAATATGAAAAGGATAGAAGCTACAACAATATTCAGCCAAGTATGTCGTTATAGCATTTGTACGTGTCTTTCCACTAATTATGTCTCTGAAGTTTGTATGAGATCAGCTCTTTTATCTCTACTCAAGGATCTGTTACTGAAAAACTTTCCTACTGGACACGGCAAGGACTAACATAAGCGAAAATGTACCGAAGAGATTTCGGTTTGAGATACTATTATTGTGCGTAAAAATAACCATTTAATTACAACTTGTATATCATATCTTGTATATTATACAAGATGATACATAAGGAGCGCTTTTGAAGTGATAACTTCTGATGGGAGGGTAAACCGCTTCGTTACGTAACGCGTTACGGCGCCAGTCTGTCTGACTTCACTTTCTCTCACGCATACGGCAGCGGTAGGCAGGTTCCTCCTCTCTCACTCTAACCCACATCCACAGCGCTAGCCGTATTTCGCACTCACACTTTTCACAAGTTGAAAAATGTCTATATTAAATAGTTCAACTTAGATTAGTTTAAGATTCAGAAAATTCAGATTAGATTACTTCTGTCGGTCGTCTCGAGACGCACATGTTTTTTTTTTGTTTCAAGCTTTAAGCAGCCAATTCAATGCCATTATTTCAACGATTTCTAATAATTATTTTACACTCACTCTATTTCACTCTCTTAAAGTTATTGTCCGATTTCGCTCAAAATAACGTTCGTAAAGAGTTTTTAGCATGATCTATCAGCATGGAAACATGCAAGTTTTAGGTTGTAGGGGTATGTAGTATTAGGTGTAGTTTTTAGGTGTTGGTAGTTTATGTAGGTAGGTGAACTAAAACTAGGTGAAAGGTACTAAGTAGTAGATGTAGGTAGGATATCTAATTTGTAGGTGTAGATGTAGGTGTAGTTGCAGTTGATGAAGAAAGTGTAGGTGTATGTAGGGAGTTATTTATTTATTCCAGTTCATAGTTAAGACAGGACTACATCTGTTGTGTACAGCTAGTAAATGTATATTTAAGCTCAAAACTTGAGACAAGTTTCACAACTCTTCAGAATACGAGGTAAGTAGATCGAGATGCATATATTTTGCATTCTAATCCAGTCAAAATATAATATGAATAAAACATTTACTTAAAATTTACATTCGTATATTATTCTTCTAGTATCAACACGTGCAAACTTTTACGTGAATCGTTTATTAATCTGGTAATGTAATCAAAGTTACAAAAGTTGTACCGTAGGAGACTAGCAGAAGTCGCGGAGTTTTGGAGGTTTCAAGGTCACCGCCAACGAGAACCAGAGATTAATATTAAAATTGCCTCTCGTTAACAAGTTGATTTGCAGTTAATTTTGAAAACTTGACGTAGGTTGAACGTTTTTGTTGTTTGAATTTTCTGTCACCGCTTACCATACATTGTACTAAAAATATAGGTAAACAACTGTGCTCATAAACTTTGTCCTGCTAATGTACTTCACAGGTAGGTTGCATTGATCGGTTCCTCTAGTTCAATAAGTGCGAGAGATATAAGATGTCGAAATGCGACAAAATTCATACAAGTATGACCATTTATTATAATTAGTTAAACAAAGTTGCGCGTAGTCCTGATACGATAGCCATAATTACGATGCACAAAAGAAAACTTAAAAATACTAATAACTTCTTTCTGATGGTATCTCCATCAAGTCGCGACTTTTAGTGGCCTGTTTAAATACAGTGGAACTTCCAAAAATTGCCCATCTCTTAATATTGGAATGAATAGCATTTTATAAATGGAAACTGAATAAAGAAGCACCAGAATAGTGAAGAACTATCAAAAGCATTAGCGCATTCACTGGTAAATGCCACAGTTTTTAGACTAATTAGACTCGAGTATTTTGTGGAGTATTTTGTACTTTTTGGTGGAGGTTTTTATGCTTTAAGTGCGAACATTTTTATTTTTATGAATTACTATTTTGATGATTTTATATTCGGCTGTAGTGGCCTCTGCAGTCTTCCTACTCCTATGGAGCTCGATGTTCTCTAACGATTTGTTTATCAACGGTGCTCGGCGGCACGCTGTAGACATATTATAGGCATCTCGTGTCGCTTCCTGTCATAGGTAATGGAGAATATTGACTAATTTTAAATGTAATCTTTCTGTATTCTCCGTAAAATACTCCTGAAAAAATTATTTCGATACATCAATTAGTATACAAACTAAGCTTTAAAGTGGCCCAGACGGTAACTTGGGACTAAGTGAACTGACTCACACCGAAACGAGACGATACGGACGCGGCGCTGAATTTTTAAGACAGCTGTTCAATATTGAACTTTATTCATTTCACAATAAGGTACACGTTTCATTGTAAGTGTTTGAATGTCAAGTTGCACCGCGCTGCACAGTGCACAGCGCATGTCCAGTGTGTAACTGATGTCATATGAAACGTGTATCTTTTTGTGTACTGACGTTTTTGTCACATATCGACGCGGTGTGAACTGACCCTAAGCGGTTCGTAGTACGTATGGCCAAATTGTAGCGTGACGTCACTCTACTGTTAGCGGTATTCGCAATTTTAGGAACTTTAAGCACGTGTAAAATTATAACTACTTATTATTTTTAAATAAAATAGAAACTAGTGACTTGACGACCGCTGTGGCTCAGTGGTTGAGCGTGTTGGTGCTCAAGCCGGGGGTCGCGGGTTCGAATCCCGCCGAAGGAACAAAAAGTTTTCCCGTGTTCCTGGGTCATTGATGTGTGTTCAATATTTGTATAATATAATAATAATCTTAAATATGTGTATAATATAAAAGTATTAAATATACTTCCATTGTCTGGTACCCGTAGCACAAGTTCTTCGAGAACTTTCCACGGGAGCAGATTGACGTGGTGTTAAGCGTTCATAGATATTATATATTATATTAATCCCGAAACATTTATGAAAAGGTTTAAGGTATAAAAACACTTTTGTGTAAATTTGCTAACAAAAATGTATCATAAAAAGAGAGACCTAATTCGAATCTGAAAATTAACAAAGTCCGCACAGGGCTTTGAACCTTTGATGACTGTTTTAAAAATACCTAAAAGGGCTCTCGTTACAAAGTCGATACTCGAGTAATTAGTAGAAAAGGTAAAAGGTTACATTATTATAAAAAATAACAAAGTTTTGGTGAAAGGGACACACGCGGGTTCGTGTAGTGATTTAATTTACAATTTTGTTACTGAAGCAATGTTTATTAATTTTATTACTATTATTATTATATAATTTATGTACACACAATAAATAGATTAACAAACATTACTTAAAAATAAAACATTTTGTTCAAAGGTACATGTTATTCCAAAATTTTAGTATAAAATATTGACCTATGTTCTTTGAGAGGAAGATATTCCCCACATGTAGTATGTTCCTCTTGCCCTATATAACCTCATATTAAAATCCTGTATAATGTACGTTTCCCTGGGATAAATAGTTCCTCATTTTAAGTCCAGGAAGTAAAGTAAGTGATAAATTTCGATAATGTTTAACAATAAATTGTTATGCTATAATTAAAAACAAGAAGTACAACTGCGTTCTGAGTGTCTTTCGGGGATCGTCTTTCTTCATACATCGTCTGTAATTTTTCTAGATATCCTGCCAAGTGCGAGTCGGACTCGCGCATGTATGATTCCGTACCATTATACCAATATTTTACATGTTTACTTGTTACTTCGTTATTTTTGTACGAAGTTTTCTATAACTCCTGAACTAACAAAGTTATGTAAGCCGTTAAAGTTTTCCTTCAATTTTTTATTTTTTTTACGCTCTATTTGAACAACAAATGCGCTTTAATTTTGAACATCTCGCAAACGTAAATCTCGCATACCTAAATCAAAAAATCGGCTTAGCAACCTCTCAATGTTTTTAAAAGACCTATGTAATAATCTTCA
Organism: Phengaris alcon alcon; assembly: GCA_037179445.1. Classification (NCBI taxonomy): domain Eukaryota; kingdom Metazoa; phylum Arthropoda; class Insecta; order Lepidoptera; family Lycaenidae; genus Phengaris; species Phengaris alcon. The sequence continues at coordinate 1,254,138 of JAYRCH010000675.1, forward strand.
CACTATGGAGTAGACGCGAAAAAAAAATTTACGTGAAGATTAGATACCCCAAAAAATTTTTTTTTATGATTTTATTTTAACACTTTAATGACATGGTAAATACACACATCCATACAATGTTTCTTCTTTTTAGCACTGTTTGGACGGTAACCTGAAGATGGATGGACGGGCGGACATGACGAAATTAATAAAAATGATAATTGACGATTATAAATACCACTGTTCAACCGTTTTTCAGTTGAACAGTGCAACTATGCGTTAAGAAATATATAAAAGAATATCTAACACTATAACAAGCAACAATTGAATAAAAAGCTCGTTCCCGCTTATATTGGCGCCGCTGGACCAACTAAGCCCATTATGTCCGCGTCCTTTTCGATATTTTAGATATTTTGCATATTTTTCTCGTCGGTGCACTGAGCTGGACCTAAAACGAGATGAGCTGAAAGCCCGACCACCTGTGGCAATCAGCTACAAGTATGTTAATGGTGTGCTTACGTGCCCGCTGTGTGCACGGGTCTTCGTTAATAAGATCGGCTACTTAAGCCATACCAGAGCGCACGAACGCAACCAACACCGGAGTTGAAGCAGTCGCTGTAGCCGGCAATCGGCTAGGAGAATATATACTATCAATGTAAAGTAACTTCAAAGTATAACGACGGAAGAAAACTGGCAATATTTGGCTTATATCGCTATCGCTATCGCTATCGCTTAAGACCGCACGGCAGAAGTGAAAACTTCAAAAAGCAATCGTAGTCAATTTACGTGTCAATAAAGTAAATAATATTAGAGCCGATGACGAGATCGAGCCTTTCACCTCAGACTAAAAACTCACGGAGTGGTTTTCACTTGCGACCGCCGCAATTGGGGGCCCGCAACTTCTGTAAAATGCTTCTGTAGAATGATATGTACCTATGTAAAAAATTAAAGCACAACCCATGGCGCGTTTTACACTCGCGGTGTGCGTGGTTGATCGCGGATCCCGCTGCACCGGCGGGCAACTTATAGAATCGCGTTTCGTTCGTTCGTTCGGTTTGCGGGCGAAATTCAGTAAATATGTATTTTCCTTTTTGCAACCGCGCGTCCTGCGATCTTCGCCCGCCACGTTTGCGGGCGATAATCTCAACTGCAGCTGCTGCGTTACCGCGCAAAACCGCGGTCTCGTGAGTTCAGCGTGCGGAGTTCGAGTTTTTGTCACTACTCACTGTGAAGAAGTTATCTACAATTAGTATGGCGTTTAATTAGTTACCATTGTTTGCCACTAGGGGCGCTGTTTCGATGCCATACAAATTGTAGTCAACTTCTTCACGGTGAGTAGTGACAAAAACTCGCACACAGCACACAGACGACCGCGGAAAAAACAGAGTGAGTTCGTGTCCGTGAGTTCTTAGCGCTAGAGCGTGACGGATCAGCCTCACTTACAGTCTACGAAAAAATGTGTGTGCGGTGCGCCAAAGAAGTTTTCACTTCAAAAATAAACGTTAGTAAAACTATGGCCGTGAACCTCCGCGTGAACTCAACTTATAAGCTATGGATGACCTTCTCGGTGTTTTCACGCTTTAAATTGGTAGGAGCACAACATGAAGGCAACAATGTAGACCAGCCAGAAAAAATCTGAAAAGGCACGTGGAGAAAACCTAGAGTAGCGTGGATTTTTTTAGCCTTACTTTCTTCACCTAAAAAGAGATCCATGCCTCAGTATTGGGATGTTTTAGATGATCTTCCTATATATTAAAATGGATTACAATTCCAATGTTTCGCTAAAACTGGAGAACGGCTGGACCGATTAAATGGCTATTCTATAAATTTCGAAAAAAAATTTGAAGTTCAGGGAAGGTTTGAACGGTGAGAAATATTGGAAAAATGCGGGAAAAATTCTAAAAACGAGGATTAAATTTTTCCATACTAACTGTTCACTGTGTTGAAATTATATTTATAGGTGAGTTTAGTATAACTGTTTCGTTTATTTCATAAAATCGACTGACCCCAGCTGGCTGTAGATCTAGGCATAGGTTATAGGTGTATGTAGTAGGTGTAGGTATTTATTTAATTATTCGAGTTCATAGTTGAGACAGAACAACTTGTGTCGGGACAGCTCGTATGTCAATAAATCACGCGCTCATCTGTCAAAATGGTTTACCTTCCTACTATGCTTGGCTTGCTACGGTCCGGCTTTATAAAAATAATTGAATCAATGTTTTCTCTGCTATGGCGGTCTGAAGTAGCGATACGTTTCATATATCGGGCCGTTCGTCTAGTTAACGATCACCCTTGACGTTATTTCGGTTAGTTCGGATATCTCAGGTATCAAAATGTCTCCCACAAAAACCATTAAATGAAAAAGGTCCAAGTATTTTTCACGTAAAAAGTTTTGAGATATCGTAGAAACCAAGTCTAATTTAGGTAAGTCGCTATTTATTATTAGTTATTCATTAAAATTTTGTGACTGTATGTGGATAATTTTACTTTTTAAATAATTATTATAGTGACTTGGCAATGAGCGCTATAAATTTATCTATAATATGGTTACCGTACCATATACTACTTACGTCAAAATGTGCTATTAAAATGTAATGAGCACAAACAAAAACAAATACCATAGACTGATGTTCATAATATACTGTAAAGAGGGTATAATAGACCCTTGTACATTGTACAATAGACGAATAAGCCCAAAAAAAAATTCGACGCCATAAAGTTTTAATGAATAACTAATAATAATAATTAGATACTAACCTGAATTAGACTTAGTTTCTACGATCACTCAAAACTATTTACGTGAAAAAGACTTGGACCTTTTTCAATTAATGGTATTTGTGGGATATCATTTCTTTTTGTAGATAGGTTAGGTGTATTTTGGTTAATCACTACATATTGTAAAACAAAGTCCTCCGTCGTTTTTGTCTGTTTGCGAAAAACTCATAAATTACTTCACAAACTTCCATGCGGTTTTCACCAATAGGTAGAGTAATTCTTGAGGAAGGTTTAGGTGTGTATTTTTTCTCGCGGGTGTAGCCGTAAGCACCAGAGGAAGAAGAATCTGCAACACCAGATGAGTTACGATTCTTCTTCCTCTGGTTTTGGCGTGTCCGATCTTTAAAACCCACTTTTGGCCACCGGTATAGGTACCTTACTGATACAGCGAAACACAACGCAAGTGCTATTTCCCATCGGTTTTCTGTGAGGCCATCTTATTTATAAGTCAAGTTGGCCCAGTTGTCCGGAAGCATCTACTCGAACCTAAAATAACCTACCACTTCTTAATTATTGAGGTTTGTTATATAAATAAGGATAACAAAGTTATCAATGAATTTGTTTTCATACATTTGGTACTGTGAATTCGTAAAATTAAAAATTCTCAAATCATTTTTTTTTCAGAACTTTTACTCTTACCTACCCTGACAGCAAATTTAAAATTTCTAAGTCTGCTAGAAGTACGCTTTTAATTTTGCTTACTCTCCCTACCTCCATACCCCTATTCATATCTTTCAAAATCGCGTTTTTTGTCGCTTAATATATCCTAATGCACTCGATTTTTATAAAATTTAAAACATTAGCTTGTGCCGCTAACGACTTCTACGCGACAAAAATTCAGACCGCTAGCTTAATTACAAATGAAAATATGGGGTCACGAAAAAGCCGTGAAATGCTTCGAGAAAAGATAGTTACGGCCGCTTAAAGAATGAAGGTAAATAGCAAAAGAATGAAGGTAAATAGCAAAAGAATGAAGGTAAATAAATTTCATCGAATTCAATCCATCTGTTTACGTTTGTATTGACAACCTCTGTGGCTCAGTGGTTAGCGTGTTGACGGTAAAGGCTGAGGTCGCGGGGTCGAGGATCCCGCCAGGGAACAAAAAAGTTTTCTGTGTTCCTGGGTCATGGATGTGTATTAAGTATGTGTATTATATAGTAAAAAGTTTTAAATATAAGTATAGTATAAAAAGTATTAAATATAACGGGGAAGGCTGATTTTCGTCGTTATTCATTTTGAATTCCTATTACAGTGGGCGGTAGTGGGTAATGTTGGATATCAAAAACACTTTAGTTCAATCACTGAGTATATTGAAACGTTCACAAAGTTAATAAAATAATCACTATTAGTACTACTAATTAATATCCTAGAACGCGCGATGGTTTAGTGGTAGGTGATAACCGTTAGCGCGCGCTGCGCACCCAAGAGTGAATAATGCCCGTAATTGGCGCCTTGGCGTTGGCGCGCGCGCCCCACTAACTACATCGAGCGCCGATAGGTGGCGCTGGCGTCCCGGATATCATTTCATTTCGACAAATATATTGACGTTGTCTGGTAACCAGTCCCTCGAGATAACCGTGTCCTTTGAGATCTTACCACGGGACCAGATTGACGTGGTGTGAAGCGTCCATAGTATTATTATTGAATCTGAAATTAGTACATATTTTTAAAGTCATGATGTAAAATATAATTAGTATACTGCTTTTAAAAAAACAATTTTCCGTCATCTTGCTAATGGATGACCCCTTGCGAGTATCTTACGCCGGCTCTTCTTGGCGGGTTAGGATTGAACCGGTGGTAGCATTTTCTGTTGACTTTCCGAAGTTTCATTTGGAAAAAAAAAAACATTTTCATACACCAGAAAAGAACTTGGAGCCTCTCTAGCTCCCAGCTAAGTGGAGTAATAAAAATTCTCTCACGTGAACACTGAGTGACGCTCAAAGTGTTTACACATGACTTAAGACATTATCGTGAGGAAAAAATTAGAATAGACCATACAAGGCTAGTGCGGGGACATCGGACTATCGATAGTTATTTTTTTTTTCTAATAACTAATAATTTTGTCTCTTACACTATAAGCGAGCGAAGCTTGTTTAAATAATCTGAACCTAGGAAACGGCTGCAAGTATTTAAATTTTAAGTACGCAGGTAGTTTTGGGAGAGAAAAATCGATCGAGCTAGGTTTTATTTCTGGGAAACTGCGCATTTTTAAGTTATAAATGTTTTTTTTTTCGTCGCGTAATAAGATATGAGTAATTTAGATTTTTGAATGTCAAATCCGGTTGGCGGCTCGGGTGGCGTTAGACATTTTGCGCTGTTGGCTAACTGGTGTCACGGGTTCGAATCCCGGTCAGAAGAATATTTTTGTGATTCGTTTATTTCTGTCTCTTTAGTTTTTTTCTGTTTTTTAATTATTTTATTGTTCAACTAAAACTGTGAGCAAAGCTCGGTCTCCCAGTTATTGTTATTTCAATTGAACAAAATAATATTATGGTCGGTACAGTACGGTACCTCTGAACGACCACTAGCAGGGGAATTGCGTAAGTAGAAGAATGCATTTATACAAAGAGAAGCGTACTTTATAATATCGGTATTCTATCAGTAATTTAAAAACAAAAACAACGGAAATTACCAACATTTGCTTCGGTGTAACAAATAAAATCCTACTAATATAACTACTACTACTATAAATATGAAAGTTTGTGAGGACGGATGGATGGATGTTTGTTCCTCATTCACGCAAAATAAAACTAGACGAATTTTGATGAAATTTGATATGGTAGTAGCAAACTACTGCCATATCAAATTTCATCAAAATTCAAAGTAGCCTGTTTTAAACCAGAGCTTTTGAGCTGTGGTTTAAAACATAGGCTACTTTTTATTTCGAAAAAAATACAGAGATTCCCGTGGGTTGCTGTATTTACGCGGGTGGAGCCGCGGGCAAAAGCTAGTATAACGGATTTTCCACCCAACTGTACATCCTAGATAATAATAATGCAAGATATTGAACCTTTAGTTATTTAAAGGACTAAAGTACACGTACCTGCTTTACTTTAAGTAATTTACGACTAAAGTATCGGCTCGGAATGAAATTAATGCTTGTTCTTATACGAGACGTATATAAATTTAAGACATTAATTTGGCTTATAATATACGTATGTCATAAAATATTTTAATATTGTTAAATTTTAGACTCCAGTTTTAAATTGTATACTCGTATTAGTTTTCATAACAACAATTCGAATATGAACATGTGTAAATAGAAATAATTTATTTACATAAATAGGGTACAATGTGGTGTTAGATATTCGGTACATTGGTTCATTCTTATTTGTACTTTCAAGTGGCGTGCAAATTATCATTTAAAGAACATTAATTATTTCGACTAAAATCTTCAACTGTCTATAACTTAAATCCTTATGTGCATCAGTCTTACTTCTTATCAGTCGAACATATGCAAGTTTCTTATGATTATTATTATTATTCTTCTTGTCACTTAAGTATTTTCAAAATTATATTTTGGTTTACTCTGGGATGTCAATATTGTCATTATAATTAATAAAAAAAAATAGATCAATGTCAAGTTTTTAGTACAAGCAATGACAATTGAAAATCAATCAATCAAAACAATCGACAACTTTGAACTTAACGAATGACAATTACTGAAATGATATATATACTTAATATATTACTAATGCTTAAAGCGAAAACTTCTGGGACCTTTTTACGAAAATTATGCAAACAGAGGTGTATGAAATTTGGTACAGTTAAAGTTTATGTGGAGGAAGGCGTAGAGAAAGTTTTTTTTTTAATTATTGCTTAGAAATACATAATTTAATAATAACAACTTTGCACACACTACCTCAGATTAGTACCTCACACTACCACGCGTTAGTATTATAACAGTAGGCCGTGTTGATTTGACAATTTGTTTGATTTGACACCAATCATTATTCCTTTCACATTCCATAAACAACATTTACATATTTCTATTTCGTATCTAAGAGGCAAAAAACCCTAATAAAGTTCAATTTAAAAAATTGGTCTAATTCCGGTGACCTCCAGTTAATATTAATTACAGTTAAAAGGTATTTTACCATATTTCCCATCCCTATCGTATATACAGATCTGACTTTTAAGAATTTTGCATTCCCTGTAGAACCTTTTTCTTTAGCACTATATTAAGCAGGTGGGATAAAACTGAAGAAAATATGTGAAAATGAGGACTGGGACTGGCCAAAGCGTCCTGCTGTGAATTTACACTGATATCACACGTGTCTTTAGCTTTTAAATCTCCAACTTTGAACCCTACCCCATGGGTATAAAGTTGAAATTAGATGGGGAGAATTGTTCAAATTAATGAACTTACTTAAGTAATGTTATCTCATATTGTTCCTGACTAAGAATGAGTGTTGTGAATTAATTTTTGTTAGGTTCCCGTGCAGATATGACACATGAGTATTGAGTACACTCTGTTACTCGAGCTTTATCAAAATAAATACCTCTGGGCATGTTAGCAAAAGAAAAAGTACCTGGGTAACCGAGCTTTGCTCGGAGTTCTGACAAATTAAAAAAATAAAAAGAATCATTTTTTATTTTATATTATATTATTGATATATAATTGCACGACGACAAAAAAACATATATAGCTTAAAAATTGCGCGTTCCCCAGGGATAAGACCTAGCTAGATCGATTTTTCTCCCCATAACTCCGTGCATACTAAATTTCATGGTAATACTTGCAGCCGTTTCCGAGAAAACGATTATATATACAAGACTGTCTCGTTTAAAGTATAAGATTCTAACTGAGTACGATTTATATATATTGCAATCAAAATAATGAAAGAGTTAACTTTAATAAAAAATGATGTTTCCGTATTCATTGACCCCATATTATTAGTATATTCATCATTTATTTAAAAGGCACACAATTTTTTTGGTAGAACCGTCTAATAAGAAGATTGTATACCTTCCAGATTCAATGTGCATCATTCAGCAGTGGTAGCTTTTTCTGTTTCCGAAAAAAGATTGTTAAGTTTAATTTGGATTTTTTTTATTTTTTTCTTCTAAATTCTTATAAAAAAGCTACTACCACTACATATTGTATAGACAGAGCCTATCTCCTATCATAAAACGTAATCGACGTAATCAATATATTGGGCCTAACGTCCGAACCGTCGTGAATCTTTATGTTCGCAGTTCCTGCGGAAAGGTTGAGCCTAATAGATGACAGTGAAACGATCATATTTTCTAGATTCATATATAACATTTACGCCCAAATTAGCTAATGCTTCTTAAAGTTAAGAGGCTCTTAAGTCGAAACTATTAATTATAATTGTTTTTTTTTTTAAATAAATAACCCAAAAATATTTTTTTAATGAAAAGGATCAGGAAATGAGCAGACGGATCGTCGCCTGATGGGAATTACTTTACCGCCAATTACTCTGCTAGTGTCGGGCACTTGCATTCCTGATCCTCGAATTTGGGCTTCCGGTAACCTCACTCACTTGGCGACACACACACACCTGTTTTCTGTTAGGCCATGGTATTTATCCGGTCGAGAAGGCACTTTTGGTGCTAAAGCATGGCTCTCTTACGTTTAAATAAAAATTTAATAAAATATATTCTATTCCCCAATTTCTCTATTTCTTATAGAGGCTCTCTTCTCTATCCTTGTCATTCGGCAAAGCAGAAACAGCTGATTTAAGTCGCCCTCAACTGTAAGATGCGTTTGGGAATTCGGACATAAGATTAGATAAAAGCCAGGTAATATTAGCTAGATAATACAAGCTTTTTAGGGTTCCATAGTTCACGTCTCGCAACCTATATGATCGGGAATCCGGCGGGCCCGGGAATATTCAGAGCACTGAATATAGAACTCTGCGCTAATACAATAGAGTTTAAAATCGAAGTGTTGAGTCGAATCGAGCTGTCATAAATGACATTGACATTTGACTCGACACTAATTGGGTGTGAAAACTTGAAAAGGCTTATGCATTTTGGTTATTAATTTAGGTACCTACTTATTTATCTAGACGGTTATAACCCGAGAAGGTTTAAATAAGACCTAAAAGGTATATATATATATATATATATATATATATATATATATATATATATATATATATATATATATATATATATATTATATATAATAAATTTATATATATATATATATATATATATATATATATATATATATATATATATATATATATATATATATATATATATATATATATTTATATATATATATATATATATAAAATAATAAAAATTTATTAAAGTTAAACTTAAAGTTAATTACAATTAAGACTTAACTATGACACGTCTGAGCAGAGTTGTATGCTCTGAACGAATGCCCCGAAGACCTACCAACTTATTCTGACGATCCCTCGTAATGGATACCTCTGGGATCCTTAAAGTGCTTATCTAAGTTATAATTCTAAGCTTTGGGTGGCCAGAGCCCAACATGACTCCTCCCCCCTTAAGTTTCGATTTTTTAGTAAAATTAACTTATTTCTAAATTTATATAACACTAGGGATACACAGAAACACAAAATTATAACATACAATATAAGGGTTGCAACACTGACATTATTGACTTTTATTATTTGCACTTCATCACTATCACTGAACTTTTGCGATTTGATTATCGTTGACATGTGTTTCAGATCATCCAGGTTAACGCCTTTTATATCCAATGGCAGGTTCTGAGAAATTTCATTCTTTGGTTTAGGGAAATGTAGTTGTGGCATTATCTGATAATTTATTTCTCTTAAGGCGTGTTGCTCGCTGCGCAGATGAATTTTCCCAATAATAATTTCGCATCCGGTTTCTATTTTTATAATATAAGTACCAATTACCGGCGTCTTGTTTATTTCGTTTCCACACTTTTCGGAAATTACAATCTTATTTCTGGAATACATAATATATCGGGACGAGGGAAGTTTTTGTAACTTTAAGTCTTCTATTTGTACGGCCCTTGGCATACAAAGAGACGTATCCTTGCTATACTCCATCATCTGCTCCGCACACGTTGTAGAGACATAGGGGACTATTTCCTTTTCGGTACACAGGTACTGATCATTCTCCGAGATTTGCTGGCAAGGCGATATTAGTGATATGTACTTTGAACTTTTCACCATAAGGAAAGGGTATTCAGGAATAATGATATATGTTTTATTTTTTTGCTCATCATACATCGGTAAAGAAAACATTTTATAAAAATCGTAAGTATCATTACTAATAAGCGGGACCTCCAATATGAACGTGATCTGGTTTCCTTTAATAAAAGCTTTAACAGTTATAGTTCTTTCTATTTTAACTAAATTATTCATGGATACAGAATAAACTAAATTATGAACTTTTTCGACTTGTGACAATATTTGAAATAATTCTGTGGAATTAATTATACATTGATGCAATACATCAACCTTACTTAATGCTAGAGCGGTTTCTATTTCATTAATAGTAACATATAAAATGCGAAAACTGTTTATAAAAGTAGTATACATACCTAAAACATAAGTAGAATAAATTGAATTATTTTCTTTAGTATTAATTTCTTTTAACATTCTTTCTATCCTCTTAAGACGCTCATTAAAAATTAAAGAATTATTATACAGTACCTCAGTGCTATTAACATGGTGCTCAATAATTTTGGTAATGAAGGTGATCTTATTTTGTATAGAACTTTGTTTTTTTATATAAATTTTCAATAAGACTGTCATAACGAAGTGCATCTTCATGGTCTAAATTGCCAGTAATCGATTTAACGACGGATCCAAGGGGATTTAAAAGTCCGCGTTTGAATTTTTGTAAAGGAAAAATTTGCTTAATCTTATTTATTGTCGAATCACGAATATACTCTACTTGATCTTTTATATTACTAAATTCATTAGGATACGGCTTACTTGTATTTATTAACATACTGAATTCGTTGTAACTATTTATATAATATACTAGATTATCTGCTATTCTTTCTAAGTCTAATATCTTAATAATAACCCACTTATCTGTTTGCATGTATGCATTCCCTATTTTAAGTGGTAGAAGCCCCGAATTTTCTTCTATTTTCGTAACCTGAAGAGCCTGGTTTTCCTGCATCATCGCCAGGACTACGACGCACCACCTGTGGAGGCCGTTTTATATTTTTAATAGGAACTTTTGTGTTTCTATTTCCTACTTGAATTGGAACTACGTTTCTTTCTATTGCACCACTAACTTTTGCTTTTTGATATAACGGCTTATCCTTACTCTTCCTAGTATTTACTGCTTTGGCATAAATAGAATCTCCTGTCTCAAATTCGATTTCCTTTTCACCGCCTTTTTTTGATCTTTCTTTTTCCTTAGAGTCTAATAATTTACTTGAAATATATTGATACAAATATTTTGTTCTTTTTGCATGATCTGTGAGTAATTGTTGCATATAGTATTTATTAAAATCTACGTCAAATGTGCTATTGGAATCAGTGTGCCCAAAAACTACTTCGAATGGTGTGTGCTTAGTAACACTATGGATTGTATTATTGTAAGCCATTATAGCGTATGTCATAACAGAAGCAGCATCTGTAAATTTTTGCTCATACTTAGCCAATCTATATATTTCTATTAAAGTGGAATGGAACCTTTCTATCACTCCTGTGGAGTTTGGATTATTTGGTGTAGAAATGTGAAGCTCTATTTTGTACATGTCGGTTAATTCTCGCATTAATGTATTGTTAAATTCGGTACCTGGGTCACTTGAAATTTTTTTTGGTATGCCATAAAATGAAAAATATTTAATTAAAGCACGCACTACCTCGGGTGTGGAGCGATTACTAATTTCAATTGCTTGCCCTAGTTTACTAAAAGCATCTATGATAGTAAGGTAATATTTTCCTTCAATACTGAATAAATCTATAAAAATTTCTTGAAAAGGTGCCTCTTGTGTTTGAGTTAGCTGTATTAAGGGTTTAAGTGGTTTCCTATCGTACTTCATCTTCTTACAAAGTTCACAAGCATTTAATACAGCTGTTACGGTTTCTTGTAAATTATCCCAAAAATAGTTGCGCTTTATCCTAACTGTAGTTTCTTTGATACCACGATGGCACGTCTTGCCTTCATGATATTTCTTTATTATAGCCTTTTGCTCATTTTCATCATCTATAAAAATTACTCTTTCTGTACACTCTATCAGATTAATTGTATCCTTTTTAAATAATTTAATTACGGTATTGGCAAAATCTGCCCTATGTTCCATATTTTCAAAGTAGATAAAGTATTTAATTTTCGGACGGATATATTCTTTTAGAAAATCTTTAACTAATTCGGTATTTTGAAGGGGTAAAAATACTTCCAATATTTTGCGTTTAGGGGTAGATAAGTTTTTAACGTTTAATTCATTTTTAAACCACGAGAAGACTAAAATTTGGTTTTGTTTTGTATCTATTGCTTCCTTTAAAATTGGTATTCCAGCACTATCCATCTCTATATCAGAATGTATAGTATCTGTATGACTGGATATGGATGGTATGGGGTACTGTTCTAATTGATCTAATTTCCTAGGGCTAACTGAAATAGTTTTAGATGTATCAGAGATAGTTAGGGTTTTGCTATCGCTATCGGAACCAATTGATATAATTTCATCATTTTCACTCTCCTTTTTCCTTGCTATTTTTGCTATATCACCTGTAACTTCATCAAGATATTTCTGCAATTTCGAATTCTTTTTATCTTTATCATTTACATTAACTTTCATTGAAACGTAGCTATCATCAGAATCAGAGCCTAAAGCGTTTAATTGAATTCGTGATAATGCATCTGCATTAGTATTTTGTTTTCCCTTTTTGTATATTACCTCAAAATCATATTCTTGTAGTCTAAGCCGCCATCTAGTCAGTTTACTATTGGGTTCCTTTATAGAGTATAACCATGCCAATGGACGATGGTCGGTGTATATTGTAAATTTCCTTCCGAAAATATAAGGCCTAAAGTGTTTGACAGCCCACACAATGGCTAACAACTCGCGTTCTATTGTACTGTATCTCTTTTCTGTATCACTGAGGGTTCTACTAGCATATGCAACTGGATGATCGCTACCAAGAGGGCCTTGTGACAACACTGCTCCTAAAGCAACGCCAGATGCATCAGTTGTTAATATGAAAGGCTTTTCGTAATCCGGATATTGTAAAATGGGTGCATTTACTAAAAGTTCTTTACATTTTTGGAACGCTTGTATATAATTTTCGTTAATTTCAATTTTATTACGTTTTTTTAAGCATGATGTTAAGGGTTCAGTAACCTTTGAAAAGTCTTTGATGAACCTCCTATAATAACCGATCAAGCCAAGGAAACTTTTGATTTCGGTAACTGTTTTAGGAATAGGATAATTTAATACGGCTTTAATTTTATCATTATTTGGCTTAAGTCCATCCTTTGTGATGGTATGACCTAAGTACAGTACTTCCTTCCTTAAAAACTCGGATTTATCTAATTGAACTTTAAAATTTGTGGCCCGCAATCTATCAAAAACCTTTTTTAAACCATCTATATGCTCTGCTAAACTTTTTGAATAAATTATTATGTCATCGATATATACCATACAATGAATGCCCTGAAGTCCTCTCAGGACGTTATTCATAGTGCGTTGAAACGTTGCCGGGGCAGTTTTTAAGCCAAACGGCATCCTACTAAATTCGTAATGTCCTGATTGGGTACTAAATGCAGTTTTTTGACGGTCATTTTCATTAATCTCTATTTGGTGATAGCCACTTGCTAAATCCAGAGTTGAAAAATAAGTGCTCTTGCCTAATTTGTCAAATAAATCCGTTATATGTGGTAAAGGGTATTTGTCGTCTATGGTGATCTCATTGAGGCGTCTATAGTCGATAACCATTCTATATTTAGGCTCACCTGATGCGTCCATTTTTTTTGGGACCAAATGGACAGGTGCGCTCCATGGAGAAAAGGATTCCTGAATAACATTGTCATGTAAAAGTTTTTCTACCTGCCTTTCTATTTCTTCAGATTGTGCAAAACCATGCCTATAAGGCTTAACATATATAGGGTCTTCGTTTTTGGTTCTTATAAAATGCTTAATATCATTAGTAAAGGTAAGTGGTAAACTATCGCAATAAAATATATCTTTGTATTCCTTACACAACTCATAAATTTTCTCTTTTTCCTCTTTATTCATATGTTCTAATCTTAATTTATTTAAATTTTGTTCTAATAGTTTATCTATTTCTATGTTACTATTTAATTCACTTGTAGTATTTATTTTATTAACCTCACAATTAGTACCTTCGTATTTAGTTACTACAAAAGGAGATTTTATTGTTAAAGTCATTTCTTCATCGCATAAATTTTGAATAACTGTTTTAGCGTAACCATTTATGCATTTAACTATTGCACTTGGCATGCGTACACCTTCACAAAATTCTGTAAAATTAATAATAGCATCTCCTGAATATTGAGTGGTAGGTAAAGATACCCTTAGTTCTGAACGTGGTGGTAACTGTATTTTATATTGTGAGTCATTATATATAATGGGAATTTGTGCGTTTTTAATTTTAAGTATTTTATTTCTTAGATCTATGACTGCCTCTAATTGTTTTAACAGGTCATTGCCTATTAACCCATCATATCTAGAATCAACATTATAAACGTAAAATTTTTGAAATGTATTAGATTTAAGTGTGGGTAACGGTGGTATTTGTATAACTTCATTATGCTTACTGGATGCATGTGTGCTAACTACTTCAAATGGTTCATTAAGTATATACGGTTCAAAATAGTGATATGCTAATTCCGGTTTAATGAAAGATTTTGTGTTTCCTGTGTCAATCATAAATTTTGCTTTAATTTCCGGGATAAAAATATATGGTAATTTTAAATTAGGGTCACAGTTTATTTCTATTTTTTCTGTAGGCAACTTGAGGCTACTATGTGAAAATTTTCTACACTAACATGATTGTTTTGGGTTTCATTAAAATTTTCATGATTTGATTCTGTAATTTCTTCACTAACATAATCTGTAAAATTCTGATCGTAATTTAAGTCATAATTTTCATTGCATATGTTAGGATCATAGTTATTTATCTCACTATTAAAATAAGGATCAATATTCTGGTCTTCGCTAAAATGAATTTCATTTAATTGATGAGGCTTATTAAAAGGTGCTGTCCTCATTGACACATCTGTATCCTGAGGCTTTATTGCAGATTTAAAACCATAATTCATTTGAGGCCTATAGCCAAATGGCTGCTGTGGTCTAAAACCAAATTGCTGCTGTGGTCTAAAGCCAAACGGTTGTGGTGGTCTTTGACCAAACTGCTGTGGTGTCATTTTGGGCGTAGGGAACGAACCGCCCTTATTAAAGTTGCTTAAATTCGGCTTATATCCAAATTGGTTGTTCGTATTAAAACTAGGCCTATATCCAAATTGGGATGGGCCAGGCTGAGCCCCAAAGCTATTAAATTGTGGCTTATTAAAATTATTCTGGGGTATACCAAAATTAAATTTAGGAATCTGCTGTTGCGACTTATTTTGATTAAAAGGAAAATTAACTGCATTATAATTTTTAAAATTAGAATTTTGTAACTGCGGTTTTGTACTAGCGTATAATTTATTTTTCGCACTGTACTGCTCGTTAAAATTAACTTCCTCTAAAACTATGCTTAATGCCCTTTCTAATGTATCCGGACACTTTAAACGAACTATTCTCACCATGTACTCGGGTAAATTATAAAGAAATACATTTAATGCGGTATGGTTGTATATAATGATTTTACTCTGCTTAATTTCAGCATTCGTAATTTGATTTACCTTGGATATTAATATTGAACGAACGGCTTGAATTCTATTGCAAAAATCAAGAAAACTTTCCCCTTGTTTAATTTTCAAATTTTCTAACTCTATAGCAATGCACTCTTCGTTCCTAGGATCACCAAAATGTTGTATTAAGATTTCTTTATACTGAGACCATGTAACTATATCCTCGCGCTCGCTAATCAGTGCAGCTGCACTATCTATCAGGCGACTCATAATACATTGCATTAAGTATAGATTCTGAGCCTCGCCGCCCTTAAACTTATCTATAACGTATTCGCATTTTCTTAAATAAAGATTAAGGTGACGTTTATCACCATTGAAGAGAGGAATTAATTTTAGAAATTCGCCAGGAATTAAAGTAATTTGCTCCATTGTTGTAAAAATAAATTTAAAATATTAAAATGTAAAAAGAAAATACGAGAACGATTTTTAACACACAAAATCCACACAATATTAAAATATAAAATTTCTTAACATAACACAACAATTATTTTATAAAACGTGACGATATATAGTGGCTCAATTTAATTAAAAATATAATTATTCAATTAAGTAACTATAACTAATCTTTGCATAACATTTAATTTAACAAGGAATAATTTTAATTCAATGTTAATTTATTATTTAAATTGGAAATTATTTCTCACTATTTAACACAATTATATATTACTCGTATATTTATTACTTCACATTAATTCATTTAATTTTATTTATTTAATTACGTTTTTATATCACTTAAAATCTAAAATTGAAAACCAGATAACGTTATACGGACAAGGTTCGATTCCGAAAATAACGAAAGGAAAGGAAGGTGAAAAGTTGTACTCACCAACCCGCCGCTGCAATCATCGCTTTCGGTTCCCGCTGCTCACTTTGACAAAATTTATTTGATGGTTCCGGATTTTCCTTATGCCGTCCTAATTTTGAAGGTCGTACTTTTTACGGAAAAATCCGCTCCGGCTGCGCCAGTCAAACTTTGGGGAGCGGTAAATACTTTTTTAAAAAATAATAAAAATTTATTAAAGTTAAACTTAAAGTTAATTACAATTAAGACTTAACTATGACACGTCTGAGCAGAGTTGTATGCTCTGAACGAATGCCCCGAAGACCTACCAACTTATTCTGACGATCCCTCGTAATGGATACCTCTGGGATCCTTAAAGTGCTTATCTAAGTTATAATTCTAAGCTTTGGGTGGCCAGAGCCCAACATGACTAGGTTTTTTTTCTGTTTACTAATGAATACAATATTTATTTGTCTAGTTTTAATTGTTTATTTGTACTTATTGATTTTTCACATTACTTATTTCAGTCCGTACTTCGTTCAGTCATACTCTGGGAGTGTGATCTCTGGTATGACGAAAGAATCGAAATGTGTAACAGCGTCCATTGTGTTTCTAGGGTTGTGTACTATGAAGATCTCGTGGGCTGCGCGAAGAACTTCCGAGCTTTCAAACGTTTTTGTCATAAGTACTATAATGGAAACAATGCAACACTTTTTTGTCATTATAAATGCATTGTAATTAATTGTCATATTATAAATTGAAACATTTAATTACATTCTGTCTTGTAGTCATAAAATAAAAAAATAAAAAAAAAATGAAAAAAATATGTTATTCCCGTGGTGCTTCCCCTTTAATTCTGACTTTTTGTCATCACAATTTTTGCTGTCTCCCGCTATACTTGGGGAGGGAAACTGGAATACTTCCTACTCCTCCTACAATCTTCTGATTAATTTCGATGCGGGTTCCAAGACAGATTTAGCATGTCCCCCGGGCACCCCTGAGATCATATCAAAGGGTTTTTGCGGTTGGTTACCACTGTCGATCCTGGCTACACAGGAGTTGCAGTGGTGGGTAAGTGTGGTGGGCCAATTGCCCGATGTAAAATTTCAGTCCGATTTTATTTCAATCGTTTCCTGCTTGCTTGCCTGCAACCCGCAGGAGAGAAATTGCTGCATAGCAACAAAGCCATAGTTTAAGCTTTATATAAGTTTCTTTGTTATGTGTGAACACAATAAAAGATTTTCATGAATTCATAATCTAATAATGTTTTTTTAAAAAGGAAAATACATAATTATTTGTTTCTTTATTTGCATTGAATACCAATATAAACTACTGGATACCTTCTTCGTACTGTGCCGTCTCCTTCGGGAAGTTGGCGATCATTAGGGCTATTAGTTAAAAAATAAAGGTGATAAAATAAAGTACTGGACATATTTTGATTAAATTTGGCGTAAATATAGAGTATTATATAATTTGCCATAGAGTAGAGCACGGAGAAGGGCATAGGCTTCTTTTTATCGTAGCAAAATGCACGGTTCTTTGTGGCATCTAGTATTTAAATATTTATGGTCCTACTTTCACATCCTAAAACCACAAAAGCATTTTGCTACTTACTACTTAGACATCTAATCAACCTAATTTTCCTACCCTAAGCTAATTTCACTCTCAATTCACTGAATATAATATTCTTGACACTTTGAATTCTATTAGAGGTATTTAGGTCACCTATTATACCAATTAGTATTTAACTAATTTCAAATTACTTTTGTTTAGAAATTAGACCAGAAAATTTGTTTCCAAACAATTGTTTCTAACATTATATAATATGAAACGGATAATAAAGGTTTTATTTTTTAATTTGTCAATACTATGTATAGTTTAAACTAGGTGCTGTCCGCAACTTCTTTAGCAAGTCGTATTGTCGCGGGGACCGTACATATTGCCGCAATAATAAGTAGGCCACGCCCTTGCCCATGGTCTAATATATCACTTTACAGGCGTGATTGCGTAACAGACAGACAGTGTTACTTTCGCATATTATTTAGACTAATATTATAAAGAGGAAAGTTTGTTTGTTTGTTCGTATTGAATAGGCTCCGAAACTACTGGACCGAATTTGATAAAATTTGGCACAAATATAGAGTAGACTACGGGGAAGGACATAGGCTACTTTTTATCGCGGAAAAATGTACGGTTTCCGCGAGATTAACTTTCGAGAGCACGAGGTCGCGGCCAACATCTAGTTTTAAAATATTAAGCAAGAATTAAAGAATACCTATAGGTAAGTGCAGTTAAATTTGCAAGCAGATATCAATGACTTTCAGCAATTGTTTTTAGGGTTCCGTAGTCACTACAAGAAACTCAGTTTGCTCTGTCCGTCCGTCTGCCTATCTAAGTTTATTATCCGATGAAAATGTGTTGTTTAGATTGCAAATAGACTTTATTTTCAGTATTATAAAAGAAATATAATTTCGTATTTTAGAAGTGACTCCCCATACTTGTGAAATTGAAATTTAGAAGAAGGCGTCTTCTAAGCGCCGGGCCCTTGAAAGGGGCCTTGGGCGGGTAAACATGGTCAGGGGCTATGCCCCTCTGCATGTGGAATTCTATTTTTTTAAATTATTTTTAAGATGACACGCCCAGTACGAATACTGGGCGCAAGACGTCAGTTTTGTGGGAAGACCCCCCGCGACAGAACGCGGGGTAAACCCGAAGAAACTAGGAAGGAAGACAGCGACGGCCGAGGACGGCCAAGACCGGCAGTCGACTCCGGCGGAGCGTGTGGGTCCCGGTCCGGGGACCAAGGAAACGCGTGTGGTGCCGCTCCCACACACTCCGCATTTGTCGGACTGCGGACACAAACCGACCTGGGAAAAAGGTAGGGGGAAAATTTGTCCCGAACCCCAGACTTTTGATGTCGGGGGGGAAAAACACGCAACGATGCCGACAGAGTGGCATTAGGGCTGCCACACGTCGGACACCGGGCGAGTGAAAGAAAAATGCGCCAGTGTTTTAATTACTGGCGCGGGGGTAGGGTGCAGGGGGAGGCCATCCAACGGTGGACGGGGTGGCAGAGCGCGCTATCTCGCCGTGGCTCCTCCACTTCGGGGGCGGGGCGGCAAGCGGCGTGGCTCTGCGGAGTCCCCAGCTCTGATGGCGTCGCGGGGCAGCAGTCTACGGTCAGGCGGGCGGGCGTGCCAAGGCACCAGGTCGGCAAGCTCGACCAGGTCCGAAGCATCAGCTCGCTCGAAGAGAGTGGTGGCGAGCCTGCAAACAAAAGCTTCCACGCTCGTTATGCGGAGGTCTCTGTTCATTGTGGCGTTGCTCACGTACCTCGGTACTCCGACGATGCGGCGCAGCAAGCGATTCTGCGTTTGCTGCATCTTTTTTTGATAGGACGCAGCGAGCAGGTGGTGCCACGCAGGAGCCTCGTACGTGAGGCGCGAACGGATGTACGTTTTGTACAGGGCCAGCCTCATATTGAGCGGGACCTGGGGAGCTGCATAGATCGGCGACAGTTTGGCTGCTGCGACTCTGGCGCTAGCAACCGCGGAGTTGCACTGGGGGTACATGGTCAGTCGCCGATCTATAATGACGCCTAGATACTTTGCGATCTTACCCCATGGTATCTCCTTCTCTCCTATCTTCAGGGCGGGCGTGTCTCCTCTCTTGCGGGTAACGGCGAGCGCCTGCGACTTACCGGCGTTGACGACGAGTCGCCATTTGCTCAGCCATGCCGGGAGGAGGTCGAGGGTCCTCTGGAGTTTCGCGGCTGGGTGTGCTAGGTTTTGGGAGGTGCAGATGAAAGCGGTGTCGTCAGCATACAACGCCGCGGTGGTGCCAACGTCAGTGGGCACGTCGCTGGCGTAAAAGTTGTAGAGGCTGGGCGACAACACTCCACCTTGCGGGACACCTGCGGTGATGGGGCGTTCCTCCGAGAGGACCCCGTCGACCTTGACCCTGAAGGTCCGACCCGAAAGATACGAGGAGAGGAGAATTACCATGTGGCTGGGGACGTTTGCCTGCAGGAATTTGTGGAGGAGGCCTTCGTGCCACACGCTGTCAATGGCCTTCTCCATGTCCAAAAAGACGGCCACTCCAGAGGCTTTCCTGTTGGTAGCATCTGTGAGGAGGTGCACCACGCGAACCAGCTGAAGGGTCGTGCTCAGTTGGGAGCGGAACCCAAACTGTTCGCGCCGAGGAGGAATAAAAGGAGAAAGGAAGAGAATTTCAAAAGATTTGGATAGGGTAGAGAGAAGGGTTATAGGGCGGTAGCCCTCCGCCCGTCTCAAGTTTTTGTGAGGCTTGGGGATAGTAATAATGAGCCCTATTTTCCAGGACTTAGGGAAGTGGCCTGTCCTCACAATGCCATTGAAGAGGCGAGCAAGAGCGGCCACTGTCCGGAAAGGTAGGTGGCGCAAGGCAGCATTAGTGATCCCGTCAGCGCCGGGGGCCTTGCGGGGCTTGAGACGGGCGAGTATTTTTTTGACTTCTCTAGGGGAGAAGGAGAAATTAGGACGTTCTAAGGGGGGAGGGGGGGAGTATAAGAACTTTCTTACCTCCTCGGACACCCTTGCTATGTGGTCGGTCGCCGTAGTCGGTAGGGGCGAGAACTGCCGCTCTAGGTGGTCGGCATGGATCTCAGCACGGTCCTCAGCTCTGTACCTAGGGTTGCCATCTGGATGGATCAGGGGTCTTGTGGGGACGGTGGCACCGGTGAGACTGCGGCGCGTACGGTGCAGAGAGGTCCAGTCCTCACCTGCATACGTGATGCGCCGCGTCCACATGGCCGCGTTATGGTCCTGCAGTGCCTGCTTCACCTCTGCGGTGAGGCGGTTCAGCTCATTTTTCAATCTAGGGCATCTATTTAGCTGCCAGCGCCGCCGTAGCTTCTTCTTTTTGGAGATCAGCTCGGCTATGTGGCGTGGCAGCGGAAATCTTTTTGGGTGGGGACTGGGCGACTGCTGAGTGGCCGCCTCCATCGCAGAGGTGATAGCATCGGTGATCTGCTGTGTCATGCGCTCCATATCGTCCACAGAGACCACCGGAAAGTTGGGCGTGGAGCCATGCAACTGCAGGGCAAAAACCTCCCAGTCGTAAGCTGGGCGGGGGGGCAGTGGGGGAATACTGGAGGGGCCTACTGGGTGAGGGGATACTGCAGCTCTTATTGTGGCCAGCACTGGGTGGTGGAGGTGGATATCTAAACTCGAACCCGGGTGTTTGTAACACGCATAGATGCGCGTCCGGTGTAAGCCGAGCAGCAACTCTACGCCGAGAGCGTAGAGCGAGGTCACAGAAGGAGCGGGGAGGAGTTGGTGGAGCAATCGTCTGCCAACGATGACGGCGAGGCCTCGACACACATTACCACTTCCCAGGTAATCCTGACGGTAGGTGTGGAAGCCCGGGATGGACAGGCGGTCCTGGGGAGACAGATGGGTCTCGCTGAGTAAGGCAACATCTACTTCGTACGTTTGTAGAAGGTAACGAAGTAGAGCTGTCTTACCTCGGACCCCCCGGGCGTTCCAGTGGACAATGTTTAATTTTGAGGGTTGGGCAGCCATTTGGAAATTAATTTAGAAATTAAGGAGGCACCTTCAGGGAGGTCCTGTAAAAGAGTGGTGAAAATGTCCTCCCGGCTTGAATTTTTGTATAAATGCTCATGGCCAGGGAGAACAGGGACTGGAGGAGTTCGGTAGTAGAGGTAGGGGCCTCTCTGCGGGCGTGGCGTTGGGAACGCGGCGCGCCTGTGGAGGGTTGGGCAGTGGTAGCCGCGGGGTCCGAGGGCGCCGTAGCTACCTCGATAACTTCGGTAGCATTAGCGGCCATCTGTGAAGCGCTGGAAGCGCGTGGAGTACGTGGGGGTCGTGGAGCGCGCTGGGGCATTGGAGGTGCTGCCAGACTAGGTATGGGCTGGGGCAAAGGGAGCGCGAGCGGCTCAAATTCGGAGTCGGTGGCGGCGGCAGATGAGGTGGCCGTTTTCCTCCTTTTCCGCGGCTTTCTCTTCCTCTTAGGAGGCTGTGTGGAGGGGCCGGTTTCAGTGGCAGGAACAACCCGCGGAGTGGGGTCATTTGCCTCGGCCATAAGTGAGGTGTCAGTGGGCGGGGGGGCGGGACCTCTTGCTCCGGGATGGGCGGGTCGCGACTAGTGCGGGGGGGTCCAGTGCGGGCTACAGTACCTGCATGTTTATTCTTCGCCTCTTTGCGGTACACCGGGCAGTGTCGGCTATTCGCAGGGTGAGCCCCCTTGCAGTTAGCGCAAGTGGGCTCCTCAGAGAGGGGGCGGGGGCAGTCCTGCGCGCGGTGCTCTTCGGCACATCGCACGCATGCCAGCCTGCGGTGGCAATTCTGGCTCGAGTGCCTGAATTGCTGGCAGCGGTGGCATTGGGCGGGGCTCTTCCTGCCCATCCAGGCTTCTATCCTAATGCCCGGCATATTTAGGATCTCATTTATCTTATATATGCCGGGTACGACATCCGGGGCCCTGGTGATAAGGGCAAAGAAAATGCATCCCGGTTTGTCCGGTCTCGCCGACACCTTCGATACGTACTCCGCTACGTACCCGAGCTCGGCGAGTCCAGCCGTGATGTCCTCTGGGCTGGTGCTATTGGGTAGGCCTCTGATACCTACCTTGATAGCTCGTTCTTGTGGCAGGGAATACGAGAACCAGCTGATGTGCTCGGTCTTCTCGAGTTCAGTAAGGTATCTCTGTATGGCCCTGTATTCCCCCTCGCTATGAGGCGAGAAGCGGACCCCATTACCGTACGGCTTGGCATGCGGGGCGTAGCCCAGGATCTTACGGAGGCGACGGAAATGCCTCACCCAGTCGTCTAATTTCTCCACGACCAAGGGCGGGTACCTCGGGGTGGGCGGCGGCGGCGGGGAAGCGCACGCCGGTGCTGTGGAAGCATCTAGGGGGGTGCTTACCATGTCCATCGGCGTCGGTGTAGAGGCCGAGGACTGGGGGGCAGCTGTAGGAGGGGCGGCACTTACCTCAGCGTAAGTCACCTGGCGGTCAATTCGCTTCGCCGGAGGCGAAACGGTAGAGGCTACTGCCGGACGGGTGCGCTTGGTGGCCTGCACAGGGGGTGCGGCAGGCGGAGCAGCAGGCGGGGGCATGTCACACGGCAAGTGGGCCGGCGGCAAAACTTGCGGCACCGGGAAACGGTCCTCACTTGGCGGCGATGCCGGCGAAAGAGGCACGGCTGTCGGTCCGCGCGGCTGGCGGGCCTGCGCGGGGTCTTGCGGTAATTGGGGCCGCGGAGCCTCGTTGGAGCGGCGCGTGGAGCGCGGCGGAGAGACCGAACCCTGTTCGGCTGGGCGGTGCGGGAGCCCTGACTCGCTGCGGGCCGCCGTCGGAAGGCATTGGGGCGGGGGGTAATAGTACCGCCCCGCGAGAATGCCGAAGACGGGCCGGGGCGAGCGGTGTCCGTGCTGCTCAAGCTGGGCTCGGTGGCTGACAGGTAGGCACGCTCAGACGTGCGGGAGCTCGACCTCGATGAGGTAGTGCTGCGCGACGCACCAGATCCGGCGCGTGAGTGGCTAGGGCGGTCGCGGCTATGCGGCCGCGAACCACGGTCGGCCATGGTAACGGGGCACTATACTAGCGTCCACCGTATATTATGGTAGGCATGTTCTTAATGTCACAAAAACACTAATAACAAATACACGTAAACAGAAAAAGTAAAAGTAAATAATAGTAGTCACACAAACACGGTTAAAACTAAACACGAAAAACGTATCTAGTGTCAAAGCAGTCACGATAGTGTACTTACTTGCACGGATTAAAACTTAGAGGAGGCTGACTCCCCGTGACCCAACGCTGGAACAAGTTCCAACGGGAGGCCAAAGGCAGAGCACCCCTCAGCAAGGCGGCAATCCTTTTTTTTTTTTTTTTTTTTCGAATGGGTCTACGCTAATGGTTTTAAGCCCTCTTAGCTTAGTCGGTCTGGTGACTGCCATTTGGCAGTCGTTTGGTGGGAAAAACAAAGAGGGAGTTTGACCCCCCTCTTACATCACCCCCTAGTTGGTGATGTGCTAACTGATTTTTGGGAATAACCTCGGTTTAGCTATTTTTAGGACTGGAGAGATAGTCCCTCCTGCTGAGGGGTCCGACCCCTTCCACACTCTCTGACGTGTGTGGTTGCTCACGCGCGGTAGCACAAACTAACGGCGTATTTGTACGGATAGAGAAGCTCGATTTTAAGGATCTGGGAGGGCCGTCCCTCCCCCCTTCCGCGTGCGGTCGGGTGGACTCGCGCGCGAATGTCCTGATGTCGAGTGCTTCCGCAGTATTTATAGAGCTCTCTATAACAATATCGCGGTCGCGGTCATAATTATTTTTGGCTACACTAAAGGGAGTCGAACTCGTATCCGGGTTCGAGTCCGGTGGTCCCGTGTTAGAGTCGGTCCGTAAGTCTTTACGTGTGATCGTGTCTGGTTTAAGACTTCGGGGTAGGCGCCGGCGTCTACCCCGGTGCTTTTCTAATCACGCGGGTGCATGTTTTGTGTTTAGGAGAACTCCTTTATTTTGTTTATCAAGTCCGTGTGACTTGCTAGTGCTGACATGCGGTCCTCGAAGGAACCTTGTAGTTTTGTGACGAAGACGTTTAACTCCGTCGAATCTATTTCACTGAGAAATCTGGCTGCGAACGCTATGTCGGCGCCGAAATTGGAGGTCGGGGGCGGTTTTGCAGGTCCCGTTTCTGTGGCCCTATTGGCCGGGGGAGGGAGGACCTTTGTCGGACTGGCTGGGAGGGCCGTCGACCTTTGAGGAGGTGGAGGAGGTCCTTGTGGACTCTTTTTTGGTAAACCCCAAGCAGGTTTGGAGGGAGGAGGGGCAGGGACGTACCTCTGCTTGGGAGGGGCACCTCTACTTGGAGGGATTTTGCGCCTTTTTGCTTGGGGTGCGCGTTTGCACCCTTTGTAGTTGGCCGGATGGCCAGAAGAATTGCATAGGACGCAGCTGGGGGGAGTAGTCTCCTCAGCTGGGTTCCTACGCGGACATTCGGACGTGCCGTGGTCGCCCAGGCATTTGACACAGCGCGGTCTGGCGAAGCAGTTCCGCGCTGAGTGGCCGTACAGTTGGCAGCGGTGACACTGCCCCGGCATTCCCCTTTTATAGGTTCGATAGCTAAGCCTGTAATGTGGCATATATTTTTAATGTTAAAGATGGCTTTTCCCTCCGGAGTGAGGGGAAGCACGACAAGTACCATGTTGTATAGGTACTTTTTTGTTGGGTGGTACATCCTGTGTACCTCCTTGGCGGGGATCCCCTGTCTGCAGAGGTCCTCGAGGACGGAGTCTGTGGAGAGCTCTTTATCGACACCCTTGATGACGACTCGCAGAGTGCGTTCGTCCTCCAGGGCATACGTATGATAACCGATCTGCTTTTCTCTGAGAAAAGCAGTCAGTTTCCTATGATCGTTTGGGGTTGGGACCTGCATCATGATCCCGTTTGGGGTGTTTCGGGCTGACGAGTAGTTTATACACTGCTCGTTTATTGCTGCATTTACAAGGTTCCACTTTGCCTTCTCCTGTACTATAACAGGAGGCGGCAATTTGGGGGCCTTGGGGCTTTTCGGGGCTGCGACTGTTTGGTCGTCAGTCTGCATGGGTTCAGTACGGGTGGGGGTTCCGGGTTTAAAACCCCTGAAGACTCTACCGTTTCCGCTTTTCGCGGTTTTTGCCGGTGGTGTCGGCGAGGAGCAGGCCGCAGAGGAAGCGCCGTTCGCGCGTTTCCTCTTCTTGGTCTTTTTACTCTTTACGGTTTGAAAACCGTCATCCCCCTCGGAGGTCTCCTGCTCGGAGCAGGACATCTCCGACTGGGATACATCAGTATAATTGTCATCGCTCTCATGCGATGACTTTGTAGTCGCCGTCGTCGCCGGTGACGACGGCGATTCTTCGGACGTAGCTGCCGGGGAAGCCGGAGAGCTAGCGGGGATGGGATGCAATTTTATGAACTCATCCCAGGCCTTTGATGCTCCTGGGACTGTTTGTTCCAAAAAGGACAGGAACAGCTTTACCGTGGTGTTTTCCATGGTAGCGCCGTTTACCCTGACCCTCTTTGGTCTGCTCTCTATTTGAAAATTTTTAATTTGGGGATTCAACCCCTCCCGGCATCCGGGGGGGGAGGTGTGTGCGTGGAGGAGTCCACAGGTGTGTATCCTAATCGGCAATTTCACTCTACTTACTTTTCTTTTGTTCCTCGGACGCAGGAACACACCGACACTACACTATCGCTATGCGAAGCGATCGCGAAGGTGGAAAAGTGTTAGAAAACGGTCGCGCCTAAAAATAACGGTCGCCGCGAAAAATAACGGTCGCGGCGGGAAACCCAACGGTCGTGATGGAACCCGCGAACAATTCCGGCGTCACAACGATGCTTGAAGCCCCGAGGTGAAGGCACTGGCACTGTGTAGCGTATTATAATAATCACTTCAAATAAAGAACTGTGCATTAACTTTAGCAGTTGAGCGTTACCAAATCTGACTGCCGCCCAAATCGGAATTTGAGAGCAGAATCGGCGGCAATCCGCTCGTTATTCTTACGAATAACGAGTAGATTGACGATCGCTATTGGGGTATAACGGCACTGCACTAGGGGCGGGTCGGCACGAGCGTGGAGTGAGCGGGACACTCAACACGTTCCGAGCGGGACGGCACTACCGCGGAGTGAGCGAATCACTACGACGCAGATAAAGCGAGACGGCACGAGAACGCGGAGTGAAAGAGGACACACTATCACGCACGAGAGACAGGACGATCCAATCCCCATACTTGTAAGGTGTGTATGATTTTTTTAATACTGCCCCATTGTGTGGGGTACCGCCGAATAAGCGAAGCGAGGATTAAATAAAGGCGAGGATTCATGCGTGACTTTTTAGTATTTATAATTTAAACCATTTTTGAGTTATCGACCTCCAAATTGGTTAAGAATTTGTTGCATTTCTAAACTATAAGCCGTAGAAAGTTGTAACTTTCCATACTGATAGGTGACGCTAAATACTCTTAAAAAAAATTATTTGATCAGACAAAAACTTTTGAAGTAAATAGAAAAAAAAACGATTGTTTTTTGTCTAATTACTTCAAAAGTTTTATTACGTTTTAGATACGCTTACGGAACCCTCCTTAGACGGTTAGGTTATTCATATGTAGTCTGTCATTTCGATAGAAAAACGATAATTATCGAGGGTCATTAGCAACACGGTTTTACTGTATTTAGAGGTAGAGTTTGTGGTATTAAATATTTAATAGATAGATTTTGATAGTGGGAAAGTTCACGGAAAATTCTAGTCATCTTTTATCTTTATTTTTATAAGATTAGGTAACGGTTTAGTTATTAGGGTGAATGACCACTGAAGGTTGATAAGTTAGTTTAACGATCTTCTTTGATATATTACTTCAATTTTTTAAGTCTGCAACAAGCAGAGAGATCGTCTACTTGTAAGCAATAACCGAGGACACAAGATAGTTACATGTACATTGTACAGGACTGTATAAATTCACAGGGGTTCAACCGCCGGCTCAGATTAGACTCGAAGATAGCAAGGTTACACCGATTTGGGCAGAGCCGGGGCGATAATAAAACACTTATTTGAGGAGAACGTTTTTTCACTTTTTCGATTTGCTTACCTGGCTCATGGCAATGCCGTATAGAGAGCCCCGCCCGTACGCCTCTTTCGGGCCGATCTTCCCTTTCATTTTTACCTCTCTATACGGCTATTTTCCATAATTTTCCCCATTTTCCATGAGCCAGGTGAAGCAAAACGCGTTGTGTGAAATACTTTATTATCATAACCAGACATATAAACCCTTATATACTAAACATCTTATTCTATAGAAAAGTTATTTACATTTTAAGGTTCAACTTATATGAAATGTTGTACATTTTTACCACTGTTTTCGTAATAATTTCTTAACCATTTATTATATAACCTTAAGCGCTATACTACACGTTATGTACTACGTTTATTTATATAAATCAAAAGAAGCTACGTTAAAATTAGCTTTAGTTAAAAATATATAATCAAAATAACCCGCACTTGATAAAACACCATTTTAACACTATTTTTCCACACTGATGCCATATAAATCTATACATATAGTCACTGAGTGTTCACTATTCTAGTTTTACGTACCGTTTTAATTACACGTTTATTGTTCACATTAAAATTCACTCATGTTTTTCGTTACGAGACCGCTGTCCTTAACATACATTGTTAGTATTTTTAACCCTTAACCGCCATTGCGATTCTGTTAACATAACTGTTTTCTGTAAGAACGTGGTCCCTACGTTCTTGCGCGCTGTAGCCCAAGAGCTACTATCAAATTTAGAGCAGGCGTTTGAGGCAAGCTGAAATCTTAGTCTATACATCTCCTACCGTACCTCTACACGAGATTGCAGGACTGGCTGGTTAAGCGCGGGGCTATTCGTCCGGAAGCATGACTTCTTCTGATAAAAAAAATCTAATATATATACTCGTATAATACATCATCTACGTCGATTTTTCAACGCGGTCTTATTTCGCTATCGCAAAGTTCAAATATTTTGTGTTGGTCATTATAATGTCATTAGGTACGACGCTATCTTGAATCTTGAACTCAAATCACTATTTTTACTTGTATTTTATTTCAAAATCACAAACGCTGACTAAATCCAATAGATTTCTTATGTTGTTATACAAATATATTTTCTATTTAGTATGTATCCATCTCTATACATCTAAAATTTTTAACACCAGCTCAAAATGTTTTAATATGTAAATATATAACTGTATATTATGTTATTAAATAACACTTATAGAATTTTCCTACATGATGCCTACCAGCGGTTCGGAAACTAGCCCGGCGGGCAAACCCATAACATTCATATACCTTCTCTAATCTTTTGACCGAATGCTCAATGTTTACATTTATATATATATTTATATATATACTAATAATAAACAGGAAAGATTTGTTTATTTGTACCTTTGTTTGTATTGAATAGGCTCCAAAACTACTGGCCCGATTTTGTTCAAATTTGGCACAGACATAGAGCACACCACGTGGAAGGACATAGGCTAATTTTATCGCGGCAAAATGAATGGCTACTGTGGGATTTCCTTTTTCGAGCAAATAATCGCGGGCAACATCTAGTAAATTATGAAATTAAAAGACTTAAAAGGCACTCAATTTGCTGTCCTTGTCATTGTCACTATGACACGCCGAGACAGCGACAGTCTGTGATAAGAGGCCCCCAAGTTATGAAGCGTTTGAAAATCTAGCTGACAGAAATTAACTCGGAAATGCTAAATGGAAAAAAAAAACTTATCACCTTTAACAAAGACTAGCATATTTTTCCCGCGGCTTCGCCCGCGTGAAATCAGGTTCTAAACTTTCATCCCCTATTTTACCCACCTGGGGGCTGAATTTTAGAAAACGCTGAAATACGTAATTCATTTTTTTTTTGTCCTCAATTCTTACGAAATATCATGCAAGTATGTTCAAGAATAAAAAAATCATACAAACTTTTATCACCTTTTTTATCCTTCTTTCCTCTATTTTATCGTTGAGGGTTGAATTTTAAAAAATCCTTCCTTATTAGATGCCAACGTTATATGAGAAATACGTGTGCAAAATTTCAAATTTCTAGCCTTAAGGGTTTGGCCTGTGCGTTGATACATCAGGCAATCAGCTTTGCCTTTTATATGTAAATATATATATAGATATAACTAAGTTGCTGACTTTTACACTTCGTAGATCAAATCGCTGAAAAAAAAGGGAAAAATGCAGAATGCTTCAAAGTTTTCGTTTACTACAAAGATTTCAAAACTCAAGATAGGCTATGACGTACATTTCTTCAGGCAGACGACGGAACAAATCTTCATAAAATACTTTTATAGTAATTATAACGCCATCTTGGTTTTCACCATACTCCAAATGTCAGCCATCTTGTTTTCACCGTACTTCAAATGTCAAAATGGACCTAAAAATCTCAACAGTAGGGCCATTTCAGTGGAGACATTTTTTGCCTCAACGTGTCTCGTCTATAATATAATACGTTTATGGTTTACTATAACAAAATTTTATTCATTCTGCGGACCCCTAAACATCAAGGGTACCATTATAATGTCATTAGATGGAATCTTTTCGGTATACAACACACGGCAGTTGCTACTGCGTCACGGTTCCAAAATACGAAAAAATGTAAAGTGCTCCGATTTATTTCAACGGCTTGATGTTATGTAGCACACACACTAACGAGCAATAACACACACAAACATTTTATTGTAAGGTCCACTACAAATGGCATATCAAAAGGTTTATTCCGTGTACTTAGATATAAGGACGGGTATTGAAACCCCGTCCTTATTCTTAAACTTTAAACGAGAAACTCTTGAATATATATATTTTCGGAATCTCGGAAACGGCTTCGAGTATTCCCATAAAATTATTATGTGTAGTTTAGTAATTACATACGTCTAAAATTCCCAAAACAGTTTCAATATTTTTAGCTTAATCTATATGTTAAGGACAGCGGTCTCGTAACGTAAAACATGAGTGAATTTAAATGTGAACTATAAACGTGTAATGAAAAACAGTACATAAAACTATAATAGTGAATACTCAGTGACTATATGTATAGATTTATATGGCATCAGTGTGTAAAAATCGTGTTATATGGTGTTTTATCAAGTGCAGGTTATTTTGCTTATATATTGTTAACTAAAGCTAATTTTAACGTAGCTTCTTTTGATTTATGTGAATAAACATAATACCTAACGTGTATCGTAACGATTAAGAATATATAATAAAGGGTTAAATAGTTATTAAGAAAATAATGGTAAAAATGTAGAACATTTCGTATATGGTAAGCTTTAAATTGTACATATCTTTTTTATAGAATAAGATCTCTAGTATATAAGGATTTATATATAGGGTCTTAACAATAAAGAATTTCAAACAACGCGTTTTGCTTCACCTGGTTCATGAAAAATAGGGAAAATTATGGAAAATAGCCGTATAGAGAGGTAAAAGTGAGATAGCAAATCGGCCCGATAGAGGCGTACGGGCGAGGCTCTCTATACGGCATTGCCATGAGCCAGGTAAGCAAAGCGAAAAAAGTGAAAATCGTTCTCCTCAAAATAAGAGTTTTATTATCGCCCCGTCTCTGCCCAAATCGGTGTAACCTTGCTATCTTCGAGTCTAATCTGAGCCGGCGGTTGAAACCCTGTGAAATTATACAGTCCTGTACACTATACATCTTAATCTATACAAATAAAATTGAAGTGTCTGTTTGTAATTTAAAATTAACAGCTTTTCACTTAATGCATATGAAAGTATATTCGGTACTTACAATAAAATATCGATTTTCAAAATTTTTGTCCGTCTGTCTGTTTGTTCCGTGTAATCTCTGAAACGTCTGGACCGATTTTCACGGGACTTTCACTGGCAGACAGCTGATGTTATAAGGTCTAACATAGGCTTCTTTATCTATGGGTTCCGTTTAAAAAAAATAGGGTTCCGTTTCCGTTAGTTCTATGCAAACGAAGTTGCGGGGACCAGCTAGTTAGTAAATAAAACCTACATCATTAGTTTACTTACATCTAATTAGATACAAAAACATGAATATAGTAATTATGACCTGGAACGCACAAATTTAGTAGATATTGGCAGTTATGTTCCTGCTGCCTTACATATACACTTTTACCTAACCGTGACGTCACAGTTAGGTACGACTTTTGTATGGAGCGTTTTCACGAGACTTGCAAAGTTCTGTAAACAAATCGCTGAACCTATGAAAATATTGTTTTTTTTATATATTTTTCCTCTGGGAACTGACTCACATTTAAGAGTAACACACACATTACAGAGTGGACATTTAAGCAAGTAGCTTTTTTTTTTATCGAAGTCGGGTCATAATTGAGCCCTGACGTCACTATCTCAGTGACAGGCTCAATTATGAGGAATAAATTTGTTACTTTGACAGATTTTTCATACAAAATCTGTCAAATTCATGACGTTTAAAAAATCAGCCTTTAATCATCTAAAACCGAGTTGACTCACACTTGGCCGGTTTTTTATTATTAGTGCCGAATATGTGAAAGCGTACCATACACATAAATTCAATACTCATATTATGTATAGGTGTATACATATATCTATATATGTACACAGTTTATAACATAATACATACTTACTCGTAATATCTTCACGATGTCGAGATACTTATTTACACATTACTGTTTTCATTTAGGTTTCATTTCATTAACTCATTCGCATACTAGAAGTGTCAAGCGCACCTCTTGACTTCGCAAAGGCCTAATTACTCTTTAGAAGATCTAGTAAACATGAATCCGCTACAACATCTCGTCAATTATACCCACTCGGTGCTAATTTCCAAAAGGAAAAATTTTCTGGTAAAAAAAAACTGCATTTCGTTTATGAAAGCCAACTGTTTGAGATACTGTGCGGCCGCCAATCAGGCGGAAAACCTCAAGCGGCGCAAATATGAGAACATTAGTGGGGATCTCATATTTGAACCGTTTGGGGTTGAAACCCCAAACCCCTTGTACCTAGTACAAACTTTTCAGGGAAATCTCCAAAAAACTCATTGAGGCCACCCGAGACCCCAGAGCCGGCACCTACCTGGCCCAGAGAATAAGTATCGCAATCCAGCGACGAAACTCTTTGAGCCTTCTAGGTACTCTGCCTGGTGGGGACGACCTGGGAGATTTCTTTGTTTTGTAGCATTTTAAGTTTTGGAGTAGTTATTATTTTTTTTAGTACTTACCTACTTTTATAGTTTGTAAATACAAGAATAAATAAAAACTTATAAAAATTGAAAGATATTAGAAAATACTACATTACGTACACACTTCTGAAGTAACAAAGTTACATGAGCCATTATAGTTTTGCTTCGATGATCATCACATGGACTACCATCATGATTTTTTTCAGATTTTTTCGATCCAGCCGTTTAGGTTTTAGAGGGGCTATTTTGACAAAAAAATTAACTTTTTAATTATTATTTTTTTGTCAAAATAGCCCCCTATATAGAAAAGCTTTGCGCTTTGAATATTATCTCGCATACCTAAATCAAAAAATCGTCATAGCACCCTCTCAATGTTTTAAAAAGACTACATAATGATACCCCGCTGTTGATTTTGTTTTATGATTTTGTCGATGTGGTAAATATATATAGCCTTGCAAAGTTTCCTCTTACAGGCACTAACCATTTAAACGATAACTGAAGACCGACGGACGGACTGACATGATGAAATCTATGCTCCTTATAGGGTTCCGAGACGTGAACTACGGAACCCTAATAATAAATTATTTGTACGTTTGTTTGTTTGCATTGAATAGGCTCCGAAACCACTGGTTTCGGATTTTAACACCACCAATTTTAATGAAATTTGGCACCCATACATAGTAGATCACGGGTAAGGACATAGGCTACTTTTTATTGCGGCAAAATATACGATTCCCGCGAGATTTCCTTTTGCTAATACGAAGTCGCGGGCAACATCTAGTCTTCTAGTATACAATAAACCCACACTGCACTTACGTATACCCATGTAGCCATTTTCAACCACAGATGTACAGTTTTCCAGCCAACCACACAAAGCTGTATTAACGCTGTATTTTTGCGTGCATACTGCGGGAGTGAATCGAATGGGTTCCTCGTGGATGCCAGCCGTATTAGTCGTCAGTCGTCGCTACTTGCCGTGAATACCTTCCTGTAACAAAGCGGCTACGTTTTAACCGCGACAATAGTACTTTTATCGAGCCGTTGCACCGCGCTAGGTTGCTTATGCGGCTTGGTCTGCGTTTAAAACGTTCTATTATCACACAAAATACTTTTAATCTTATATTTTAAACGAGACAATTTTGTATATGTATATAATCGTAATCTCGGCAACGGCTGCAAGTATTACCATGAAATTTAGTATGCGGGGAGTTTTGGGGGAGAAAAATCGGTCTAGCTAGGTTTTATCCCTGAGAAACTGCGCATTTATAACTGTGTTTTGCAACAATATATCCATAATTTTGACTCTATAATGCCAGTCCGATTGACAGTTTGGTTAATTTCATGGTAATACTTAAAGCCATTTTCGAGATACAGATCATATATATACAAGATTGTCTCGTTTGAAGTATAGGATAAAAGATTTATTTTGGTCAATACTCATAGCTAAGAGAATGATTGCGTGTGCGACTACAATAATTTATTTGTGATTTCCGCTTGCATTTAGATACATCTTACTTATATTATACATTCACACTTTGTGAGGATGGATGGATGTTTGTTACTCTTTCACGCTAAAACTACTGAAAAAAAGAAAACGTTGAGCAATGTCTCGTACGAACGAGACGTGTACGTTATGAAGATACTATCAAATTATTATACAAATACAATTGAAAAAGGCTTCACTAGCCCGAAAGATTGATATAAGTGTGGCTTATTTTAGTATCACGTTAAAAGGTATCTCAAATTGCTTTTTGCGTAATATTTTGATAGAGGGATAACGTCAAATATAGGAGTAAGCCATTAGATGTTTGTATATTACAAAACTACACATTTTACACCGGCTCATCAAAGATGCCAAACCCTGCTCAAGATGAAGGCTTACAGCATTTCCTGAGATCTGAGTGACACACCGCTGTAGAGGATGACCAACACACGCGGTTAACTTGTTGCTGGTGGTTGTCATTAATCAAATTCGAATTCAAAACATTTATTGCAAGAATGTTGTATACATGAGGTCTTACAAAATTATAATATTTTTACGGGATTGTGGTCCGATATTCGGAGTAAAACGCCAGTTTCCTCTGAGGGAGTTTATTCACTACGAATTTCCACACCAACACAGGTCTGGTCTTCCAACACGCCGAAATGTAAAAATTTGTAAGCCCTCGTAACTGTAATTCGTAGCCGGAGTAGCAGAGAGTAATCGCACTATTCACTTTAGGTATCGCTCGAAAATAACACAAAGAACACTTGTAGTTAACTGAACTTACCGGTCGGCGGCGGCCGCTATAAATACCGACGATACAGTTACTAGAACTTTCTAGATCTTTCTACATAGAACAATCTAGAACTTTCGAGTCGGGGTGAGAATGGTGCAGTGCACGTTCGAGAACGCTCTAGTACTTTCCATACTAGAAACTTCTAGAACACTCTACCTATCCGAGCGCCGCGACAGTAACATACTAGAACACACTACAAATTGAAGCGACTCCCTATTTTTATGAGTTAATTATAAATATGCAGAAGTCCAATTCTCTTAACTATTTTCGATATAATCTCGTTTCGGTCCACACGCTGACTCATTTCCGTACGCGTCAAAACACGCGCGCGCGAGCGGGATAGCATGAAAATTTTGGATCTAACCGATAATATATTTACGAGAATTGTCCCCCAGTTTTTAGATTTTTTCTTGTACTAGTGGATAGTATTTAACAATGCTACTTACTTTTCATAGTTCTAGGTCAACGGGAAGTACCCTATTAGTTTTCATTCCCTTTACAGTGTCGAAATAGACATATGCGTTTTTGTGGCAAAAACGGCCGTACCTTTTTTTGTCAATGTACTAGTTTCATATTTTTATAGCTTCAAAGGCCCATAAAACTGAGTGTACGGTTTCAATTTCAACTCGATACCTCCATGCGTTCCCGCAATAAAATGTCGCGACAGACAGACCGATCGGACTGACAGACGCACGGACGGACAACAAAGTGACCTTACAAGAGTTCCATTTTTTACTTTTGAGGTACAGGAGACCCCAAAAACAGCTATATGTAAACTTATTGTACAATTTTAATGACATAGGTCGATAATGGAAAAAAAATTCAATTATCATCATTAGGTACTAATTTGTCGTTGGCGACTAATGATTTTCCTACTAATGTGGCTCCATCGCCGTGGCCTACTTCCAATCTAACTACACACTTTGTGACACTACAAGTATTTATGCAGAAATTTGGTTATAATTAATCATTCAATTAAATAATTACTATATTATTGACACGAATTAATAATACTGCGGACACTCTTAAAAGTTGTGTGGCAGTATAAAAAAAAATTGTCGCTAAAAACCGCTTAACAATCGATGGACGTTCCGCCCGTGATTCCCAAAACGCATTTTCTAAGCGTCAGCGTCGAGAAGTTGTTGTTGACAGCTGTCTCATCTGCAACCTGCCCCCTCGAAATGCTCGAAGGAAATTAATTTATCATTGTGAAAAAGTTTTAAACATTATTTATGAATGTTATGGACGCGTAAAGTTAATTGAAAACGTGACTGACATGAACGGCCGCCATTTTTTAAATTTGGTTGTTACGAGGAACAAATACGTTTTCATTACTGCTATCGTCGAAGATTTCAAAACTCAAGATAGGCTATGACGTACATTTGACAGAACAAATCTACATACAAGAAAAAGTTACGCCATCGTGGTTTACACCACACTTCAAATGTTAGCCATCTTGTTTTCATCATGATACTTAAAATGTCAAAATGGCCTCAAAAATGTCAAAAGTGGGGCCATTTAACTGGAGACACTTTTTGCCTCAACATGCCTCGTCTATAATATATACGTCCATGGCTATCGTGTTAAAGTTCGTTAATCGGTGACCAATTTTACAAAAAAAAACTTGAGAGGTGTCAAGGGACACCCGGATGGAACGAAGTTCCTTTCGATTAATTAGTGAAGGAATTGTAATAAAATTTTATTTTTTTTAAGTTATAATATTTTTTTTTGATTATTAACAAATATAATGTAATATAAACTTAATCAGTAGGCTCAATTTTAGTAATAATTGTGTGAGAGAGAGAGAGAGAGAGACAGAGAAACACGCGCACGCCGCACGGCTTACAACTATAGCAAAAAGTGTCGTTACAACTTTTAGTCTTAATTTTTTCCGTCTAGCCCCCTTTCGCAACGCGCGATAAGGAACTTCGTTCCAAAAACAATTACAGAAAACACGAGTTTATTCTCACTGATTCATCCTAAAAAAAGTTGTCACGCGAGAGGCCGTTATTTTAGCTAATATATTATTATGCACAGATGATGCTCGCGACTTCGTGCGCGTAAAAGAGATCCCCCGGAAATCATACATTTTGCCGGTATAAAGTCGCCTATGTCCTTCTCCGAGGCCTACTTTATATCTGTGCCAAATTTCACGATGATCGGTTAAGTACTTTTTACTTGAAAGAGAAACAACCAAACAAACAAACTCACGTTCACATTTAAAATATAAGTAGGAATTATCTATAAATTAATTAAATGAATATAAGTAAGAATTATCTATTTCCACATCCCCTTAGGTAATTTTAACATGTAAATGTTACAATTTATTTCGATACTGCAGTTTATTTCCACGCGCGGGTAGAAATATAACATAAATCTGAAATCGGCGAAACTTATGCCCGTAAGTGGAAATTTGCGGCCCCGATACTGTTTGATAATGTCGAGGTTGAGCTCCAATGAAAGCTAAGCTAAAATTTTAGTATAGATATTATTAATGTGTGGCGGTCTTATTAGCGCCACAATCCTGAATCTCTCTATCGAAGTTTTGACAGTTCCGCGCTACATATACAACATCTGAAAATTACTACAGCTGGCTTCGGCAGACCGAGCATACCCCGCTCGGTCGGAGATCTCCCTTGGGGCTTGCGACCATATACCCACAAGTGCCAGACAATCTTCGCGGTTTTTAATTTTGGGATTGTTGAAGTAAAAACCTTCTTTAGGCGCGAACTCGCGACACTATAACCGACACCGGTGCGGTATGAGGTAGAGCGAGGCGGCGCAGGCGGGTCGCACGCCGCATGCTTGCTGTAATATTTTTTTCACTTCTGTCGGCCCTCCCAGAGAGCCACTGTTTTTTTTTACATTTTTTAACAAAATGTAACAAAAAGGATAACAATAGTTTACAAAACGTAATGTTTTAATATACACAAAGTAGTAGCCAAACAAGATCAAAAACAAAATAATAATTTGGTGCTAAACTTTCTGCTTATTAAAGCGTTGCAAATTCGAAACTAACAATATCATACATTTATAAGCAACTAGTTTTTGCCCGCGGCTTCGCCCGCGTGGACTAGAGTTCTTGGAGAAAAAACTTCTTCAGCAAATAACTCTACTCACTGCAATATACTTCTGTGTACAATATTGAACATGTTTTAGGGTTTCGTACCCAATGGATAAAAACGGTAGTCGGGAACCTATCACCTCGACGCGATGTGCACGACCGCTTGATATAATATATTTTTCGCGCTTGAATATAAATTTAACGATATCTTCTAAATATAAGATATTAATTTAATCTGTGTGGTTTAAAGGGCTACTATAATGTTTAAAAAATGCTTAAAATGAGTAACGTATTTAATTTCATAATAATTAACTGTATCCGTCTAAATAGGTTCTGAAAATACTATACATAATAAGTATGAACTGGGCACGGGCAGCTACTTTTATTAAGTAAATCGCTATGTCCCTGCATTTTAAATCTGTAACATCTTCGAAAATATTCATTTAAATTGCATGCTGTAAAGTGCCATATTGATTTATATTAAATGCACAATGTATTTAAGGTACTTAATTGGATAAGGATTAATGCTGTATTGCTTAAAATCGCTTCGTAAATAAGCCATTATTTCTCATTAAAAAAATGATAAAAAATGGTGATTGTGGATTATCCCTAAGAGATAGACATATACCATTGCTGACTTTTTTGTAGACCTATTTGAGGTGTACAATACTGTAGTATATTATTTCGATCTATCTCGTAGGGTTTAGCCAGCGTTTTCAATGTAAGCGCAATTTTTTTGTTTTTTTTACGACATTAGAAACCTCTAAAACTATCAGTGTTTCTCTACAATATTATGCATGTTATATACATATAAAGTTTTACGATTTTAAAGATCTAAGCATACATAGGGACAGACAAAAAAGCAACTTTGTTTTATACTATGCAGTGATGATGTATATTGCGACCTTTTTATAGACGATCGTAAGTAGATATTTATTTGCTTGCACCAGCGCGAGCGCTAATATTCAAAGTTCACGTATTGCAAAAGTTGTGCGAAAATATTTTCACTGTAGTACATTTTATAACATTTTTATAAAATTTTATATTAGTTTTTATATTATGTGTAATTTAAAATAATTATTATTGTATATGGATTGGATGTTTGTTGCTTATTCGAGCCAGAACTAAAATTCTCGTATTTAACTAACGGCCGAATACTGAAACGCTAATCAAAATTAAGAGCACTTCTATTCACAGGCTGGCAGGAACAGGCTGTCGCTGTCTCTGCTAGCCGAAATGACAAGGACAGCATGTGACTTGAGAGTCACTTAATTTTACTATCTTTCCAGTATTCGGCCGTTACGGCCGGCCCATATACGGTCCGGTTTACCTTCAGTTCGGCCCGAACGGATGCAAAATTGGTCGGTCTGTGTGCAATTTCGAGGTCGCATCAGTCGGCCGGGTGGACTGAAGCGATTCTAAACTACTAAACTCGCGTCGATTTCAACTAAAAGCTACTAAAAGAATACTGAAAACTATCAAAAAAGCTACTCATCTTAGGAATCCCTAAAGCCCCCAAAAAGCCACTGCGGTTTAGGTTTTTTATATTAAAATTTTATTGTTTATTAAATTTCATTAAGTTTTTTTCCGTTAAATTAAAATATACTTGGGCATATTATTACGTATATAGAAATTAAACGGGTAGTTTTAAGCAAATTACAGATGAATGCTACGATGTATTATTATGATAAGGTGTAAATTTTTTTTGTGCCTAACCTAAGCCATTTTGCATAATAATATGATTACTGTTTGGCTATTCCCTACTAAAACACCACTAACGACTAAATTCCTACTAACAACTAAATAAAATACTTAATTTAGTAATAAAACTTTGTAAAATAACTAAATTGGCAACATTAATTCTGGATTGAACGGACCGGACCATGCGTGACAAATCGCTTCAGTTCTCGCCAGAGTCACGACCGTACGGGCGTGTATCGTGTACAAGCGTAGTGAGTTTACAATTAATAACACGACGGTAGCTCGCGGCAAACCAGAACGAAATGATGCGATTCTTCCGTGTATGTGATCGAATCTATTCAGGCCGAAATGACATGTTCAGTTGGGTCGGATGTAATTTTTTTCCGTGTATGTGCTTCATACGAAACAACTAACTGAAACGATCGGTCCCTCGTCTGTGGGAGCCTTTAGACTTTCGATTTACTTTCAATGAATTATAAATGAATCTTTTTGATATCATAAACTGATTTTGAAGCTTGGACCAATCAAAACGCGTTTGACGTCGGTTTAACGTTTATGACAATTTGCTACCATTTTGCTGTATTGACATAATATTATCTAAACTGTATTATTGTAAGATTACTAAGCGACCTACATATCAGCTCAAGTGTCGAAATATAAAATTGTGACCTTTAATAAATTGGTATTATATTCAATAACACACATTATAATTTTTTAATTAGTAAAAACATAAGGTTCACATTACAATATTAAAAAAGAAGAATTAAAAACTAGTTATGATAACAAAATCAATTGTAACATAAAAGTAGGTAAGTACTAAAAAAATAATCACTACTCCAAAACTTAAAATGCTACAAAACAAAGAAATCTCCCAGGTCGTCCCCACCAGGCAGAGTACCTAGAAGGCTCAAAGAGTTTCCTCGCTGGATTGCGATACTTATTCTCTGGGCCAGGTAGGTGCCGGCTCTGGGGTCTCGGGTGGCCTCAATGAGTTTTTTGGAGATTTCTCCGAAAAGTTTGTGCGCACCAAGACCCCATGTACCTAAGGTTTCAACCCCAAACGGTTCAAATATGAGATCCCCACTAAGGTTCTCATATTTGCGCCGCTTGAGGTTTTCCGCCTGATTGGCGGCCGCACCTGCAGAACTCGAGGTGCCCTGGACATGGGACGGAGCAAGTGTATCGACGCAAGTAGCGTCCCATACAAGAGCCCGTCCCACTCTCCAAGGGGCCAGGGTCATACCGTCTGGTATTATTATTATTACAAATTATGTAATGTAATTAAAATTAAAATTACTATTTATGACATGTATTATTATTACACAAGTATTGTAATACTTATATATTGTGTGTCGCAAATTGGGACCTTCTCGACTCTCGTGCTTATCACAGCAAACTGTTTTAGCGGCGGTGAATGGTTGCAATGGAGACAGATTATCTATTAATCGCATAAAAGGTCATTTCTGACGTAGTTGGCGAAAAAAACTAAGAGTGGCAAGGTGCTATGGATGGTCTCTTGCCTGCAACTCAGGCGGAGTTGCAGGCAAGAGGGCGCAAGCTCCATCCTGGGTAGCATATGCCAATGTGAACTGTGGGTGGTGCCCCACTATTAGCTTCCCCCACACCGTTTTCCGTGTTATTTTATAGTGCCTAAGTGTGGCCCCGAAACACAAGAGCACTCTCTCTCTATTCTTTTACTTTTATTACCCTGTGGGAAGGATAACCGACACGACTGGCGAGAGATCGTAGAGAGAGAGAGAGAGAGAGGCGTAGGACCGACTTTTTACATGTGCAACCGACGCATGGATCATCTTTTTGTCAGACAATCAGCTGGTCAGCCTGTATTGTCCTAACCAGACTTGAAAACAATATTTTTGGTTGATCCAATGCTGAAATCGAACTAACGACCTCCTAGAGCCAAATTTTACACCATAAGACCACAGAGGCGTAAAGTGCACTACTGTTGTAGACATGATGATGAAAGTCAGTAAATAAAGTCAGTAAATAAATAAAGTCAACACACGAATAAGCAGTTTAATCTACTTAACTGGTAAGCCCTCCCGATTGTCGACTGTACTGTGTACAGGCCACGAGTCATTACCGTATGTTTAATTAATTTGCAGCTATAATGATGTTACGGGATTTTGACCGTGCACGGAATATAATGATTATGTATTTAAATGCTATTATAAATCATCTTCGAAAACGTTTAATTTGCGCATCATCATCATGTACTATCACATATAGGATATTACGGGACTGGAGAGACAACACGTCCTCGCAGAAAACTGCCGTGAAATAATGTTATGTTTCACCGAGTAAATGAGGCTCTCAGAGACCTAAATTCGCCTAGACGTAAAGCTTAAAAACCGTCAATGCACTTTTAAAAAAACAGTGGCATTCCGGGAATGCATACAGAAGTGAAAACAATAGCGCACAGGCCAGCATGCGGCGCGTGACTCGCCGCCCCGCCCTGCCTTATACCTCACCGGTGTCGGTAACAGTGTCGCGAGTTCAATGGTCTTTTTCCGTTTCAAAAAATGCCCAACGCGCCTAAAGTTTTCAATACAAGAATCTTTCAGTACATTAGTGATCAAGGATGATGATGAGGATACGTGATCACAGTCGCGGATAAAAGCCAACCCATTCTCGAAAGCAAACATAAGTCAACGCCAAGTTCATTTGGAATATATTTAAACATATTAACTGTGTACTTTCGCTCGGTTATTCGAGAAAATTTACAACTCCCTCAATTCTGAACACATATCCATCAGTATACACCATAGATACATATTAAAGAAGATCCTACATTCATCTGAGGCCAAACTAACCGAAAATACTAATTATTATTATCGATGTTGGTGTGATGAATAGGTTTTTTATTCAAATTACTTCAAAAGTTATTATCTGATTTTGCTGAAAATAATTTTCGTAGTGTATACAGCATGACCTATCAGTATGGAAAGTAACAAGTTTCTATCGCTTATAGTTTAGAAATACCAGGCGGACCAACTTATAATCTACTTTGGAGATCGATTACCCGAAAATGGTTTACATTATAGAAAAGCCATGTATGAAACCTCGCTTTTATTTGAAATAACACACAATGGTGTGCTTTATATGTATGGGGAGCCAACCCTAAAACACAAAATTATAACTATATTATGTACCTAAAACAAAGTCTATCAGACAGAGGGACGGACAGAGCGATACTTTGAGGGTTCCATATACTGACTATGAAACCCAATAAAGGTATGCTAGATAACTCGCCATTTTTTTAAATTTGATTATTAAAAAAAAAAAACATCTTATATTTTTTTTGTTCACTGTACGTTTGCGGCATCTACCTTAATATACTAGTATGTCTGTGTCCCAAATGTACTCGGTGCACTCGCGGCCGTGAAAACTGGGTGAACAAATGGCGACTGTATGTCACGGGATTGTTGAATTTGTGAATTTCCTGACGTCGCGACAAATGCACTCGATTTTTCAACATAATGTGACAAATAGCGAAACTGAATAGCGTCACATTAATTTGCTTTGAAGTTTGAACGCAAGGAATGTTCGTGTTTAAACTAAATTTGCGATTTAGTTGTATTAATGTTATTGCCTATACGATTAAATGATGTGCTTGATTTCTGTCAAAAACTTCGCTAAAAGCATATAGAAAAATGGTTTTTGATTTAGATTTTATCTTGGTTGCAAGAATTCGCTACAATCGACCCATAGCATACTATTGGCATAATATAATTGTTATAGATAAATTTAAATATCTTGGCATCTTCGCCCTGACACCCATGAGATTTGACAACTCTACACGATTTTCAGCTCTATTGCATTAATGCGAAGTTCTATTTAGAATGCAGATTCTTTCTGTCGCGCCCATTAAAAAAAAATAACAATTCAATTGTAAATAATGATAAATTTTTTGCCGGAAACGATTTTTCAGAAGTCATTTTATATGCAAACCTTCACCTAAAGCGTATCGATTTGACAAGTTACCGTCATTAACTCACAAATTTAAAAAAATATGTATCACGCTGTATTTGTAAACTCTAAGCTGAAGCAAAAACAAAACAATATTTTTCTCCTTCATACTCAAAAGCTTATACGCTGGCGAGAGTGTCACAGAGTTTTTGAGTTTTAACTTAGACAAGGCCCAAGGCCCGTTTCATCCTCGGTGCCAACCTATCAAAGTAATCTTTATTTCTTTTAACCGCTGCGGTGTAATAAATGTTTATTAGTAAATAGTATGAGCTTAACTTCATAATATATTGGGATCGTCCTGCCTTCTGTAGTGCGCGCGCGTAACAGTGTCCCGTATCGACTACGTCGTAGCCCTGCTAC
Organism: Phengaris alcon alcon; assembly: GCA_037179445.1. Lineage (NCBI taxonomy): Eukaryota > Metazoa > Arthropoda > Insecta > Lepidoptera > Lycaenidae > Phengaris > Phengaris alcon. Next base: position 1,298,619 of record JAYRCH010000675.1, read on the forward strand.
GTGCCGTAACGTGCCGATCCCGCTTTAAAAGTGCAGTGCTCATATACTCTTAACAGCGTTCTTCAATTACACACTTTATTCTTATAGAATAAGGTGTTAATTGTCGACAGGCTGAGGAGTTGCCCTGCCTTTGGCCTCCCGCTGTAACTTGTTTACAGTGTTGGGTCACGGGGAGCCAGCCCTCAAAGTTTTACCCAAACAGTGCAAGTACGTACACTCTTTAGTGACTGCTTAGACACTTAATTCGTGTTTCGTGTCTAGTGATATCGTGTTGTGTGTGAGTTCCTTGTATTAACTTAGCTTCCGTTATACATGTTCTTGTCCCGCGTGTGTAACATTATGTGACGTTATTGTGCGTCATGTCCACGTACGTGTAGTACGCTAGTGCGCTAGTACTCCGACCATGGCCGACCGTGGTTCGCGGCGGCACAGCCGCGACCGCCCCAGCCATTCCCGCGCCAGCTCCGTTGCGCCGCGCAGCAGACCTTCATCAAGGTCCAGCTCGCGCACCTCTGAGCGCGCATACCTATCTGCCACCGAACCCAGCTTGAGCGGCACGGATACCGCTCGCCCCGGGCCGTCCTCGGCATTCTCGCGGGGGTGTACTGACACCCCCCCGCCCCAATGCCTTCCGACGGCGACCCGCCGCGAGTCTGGGCCACCGCCCCGCTCAGCCGAACAGGGTTCGGCCTCACCGCCGCGCCTCGCGCGCCTTCCGACAGAGGTGAGCACCCCCCGCCAACCTCCAGCAGCCGCCTCAGTGAGCACCAAGCTGACTTTCACCGCCTCGCCGGCCTCACCGCCGCAAGAGGAGCGCAGTGCGGTAAGTGCCCCTACTCCTAGGGCCCCCGTACCAGCCCCCGCGTCGAGTATCATGCCTCCGCCCCCTGCCCCACCTATGCAGGTTACCAAGCGGCAACGCCAGCAGGTACCGTCTGAGGTGTCTCCGCCTGCTAAGCGTGCTGACCGTCCGGCTTCGTACGCCGCAGCCACCTCTACCGCTCCGACCGGATCCGGAACTCCATCGGCCTCGACCTCGAGAGCCCAATCGCCGATGGACACAACCTCGGCATCCACATCTGCGCCGGCGACGAATACAACCTCGCCGCCGCCCCCGCCCCCTCCTCGCTGTCCACCTCTCATAGTCGAGAATCTGGACAATTGGACCACTCATTTTAGGAACTTAAAGGATCTCCTAGGCCACGCCCCTCACGCAAAGCCTTACGCCCTTGGCGTTAAGTTCAACCCGAAGGGCGAACAGGAGTACCGGATTGTCCAGAGGTACCTGGTTGACCTGAGCCAGTCTGCACCGGTCAGCTGGTACTCCTACGCCCTCCCACAGGAACGAGGACTGAAGGTCGGTATCCGCGGCCTCCCAGTAAATACTTCCACCGAGGAAATTGCCGCCGACCTTAATAATCTGGGATTCGATGTGGAGCACGTATCCCGGATCATTGCAAGGAAAGACCGCCCAGGATGCAGTTACTTCGTACTGCTCAAACGCACCCCAAATCTGGTACCCGGGATCTACCAGATTAATGAGTTGCTCAACATGCCGTGCATTAAGATTGAGGCCTGGCATGGAAAGAGCGGCCCCGCCCAGTGCCACAGATGCCAGCAGTTCCGACACTCGAGCAGGAACTGCCACCGCCAAATGGCGTGTGTGCGGTGCGGCGAAGAACACGCCGCCAGAGACTGCCCTCGCCCAATTACCGAAGAGCCCACCTGCGTAAACTGCAAGGGGGCCCATCCCGCAAATAGCAGGAACTGCCCGGTCTTCCGTAGGGAGGCCCGTAACCGTCAGGCTGGCCCAGTTGCCCGCTCCACTCGAGCTCCCCGAGCCCCCCGAGCAAGCCGTGACCCCCCCATTCCGGAGACAGAGGTCCCTCCACCTCCGCCGACTGCCACTTCCTTAATGGCAGAGGCGAACGACCCTATCCCCCGCCCCACCCCCTCGGCCGCCCCCCCCCTCCTCAACCAGGAAGCATAGGAGGAGGAGGACCACCAAAAAGAGGTCCAAATCAGGTGCCACCTCTACTGCCGCTACAGACTCGGAGTACGAGCCTCTCGCACTCCCCCTTCCTTCTACAGTCGCGGTTTCGCCGCACCCCCCCTTCCCCAGCGCCCCCCGCGCTTGACCCGTGCTCCGCGCACGGGCCCTCCGACCACTGCTACCGAAGTGGCCGAGGTGACTACCATACCTGCAAACCCAGCGGCAGTTGCCACCACTCTGCCAGCTATTGCCCCCCCCGCCCCCCCACCGTCGATCCAGGAGGGAATCCCCCAAATCGACCGCCGATCTCCTTCAAGCCCTCTTCTCCCTAGTCATGGCCATCTACTCAAAGATCCATGCCGGCGAGGACATTTTCAAGACCCTCCTCTCGGCCCTCCCTGAAGGAGCCACCCTCATCAGCCAACTTATTTCCCAATGGCTCCCAACGCCCCAACCTCAATAAAATTTATTCATTGGAACATCCGGGGGGCTCGCGACAAGGTGGCCCCCCTGCGCCACCTCCTTCGGGAATACCAAGCGGACGTCGCTCTGTTAAGCGAGACCCTTTTGAGCCCGCAGGATCGCTTCCACCTCCCGGGCTTTGTGGCGTAACGCCAGGACTTTCTGGGGGGAAACCGTGTGTGTCGAGGCCTCGCCGTCCTAGTCGGCAGAAGGTTACTCCACCAAGTCCTCCCAGCCCCCCCCGGTTACCTCCCTTTACGCACTGGGCATTGAGCTGGCGCTCGGCTCCCATCGCACCCGTCTCTACGCGTGCTATAAACCCCCGGGATCGCATTTAGATATCTCCGACATCCACAGGCTCATATCAGATGAGCCGACTGTGATTGCCGGAGATCTAAATTGCAAGCATCCCGGGTGGGGTTCCCGCACGCGTCGCTTGCACGCGGACTCCGTACAGTCCGGGTACTCGGTAGTGGGTACTTATACCCCCACCCACTACCCCGAATGCCCCCAGCACTCGCCAGACGTCCTGGACGTGGCCATTATCTCTCGGCTACCAGGAGCCTTCGCACAAGAAGCTCTTGACGAGGCACACGGCTCGGACCACCTCCCCGTCCTGGCCTGCATCCGCGCATCACCCGCGAGTGTCCCCCCCCTCCCCCCTCACCCAGTTCGTGATTGGGAGTTGTTCACCGCGAAGCTGCATGAGAGCACGCCCAATTTCCCGGTCGATTCTGCAGAGGCCGTCGAATCGATGACTCTGCAAATCACCGGGGCAATCTTCGCTGCAATGGAAGCGGCCACCGAACCGCCAACCCTACGGCAGCAGTACAAAAGGCCTCCACTACCCCGCCACATCGCCGACCTAGTGGCACAAAAGAAAAAACTGCGCCACCAATGGCAGCGTACTCGCTGCCCAGTGATGAAGAGCCAGCTCAATCGCCTCACTGCCAAGGTAAAGTTTCTACTTGTAGAACAATACGCTGCAGACTGGACCTCGCGCATCCAGGAGGCGGGCGAGGACTGGCCTTCCCTCCACCGGTTCTGCCGCAGGTTAACCGGCACAGCTGCTCACGTGAGCCCTCTACTCCACCCGGACGGCAACTTGCGCTACCGAGCTGAGGATAGAGCAGAGATCCATGCCAAACACTTGGAACGCCAATTCCAACCGCTGCCCACGACCGCAACGGATCACGTCCGGATGGTCTCCGAGGAGGTAAAGGTCTTTCTCCTTTCCCCCCCCCCCTCGCCCCCTACCTTCTCCTTCTCCCCGAGAGAGGTCCAAAGGACTCTCTCTCGCCTCAAACCTAAAAAGGCACCCGGCGTGGATAGTATCCCCAACGCAGCCCTCCGTCACCTTCCACCTTCCTTCGTTAATTATTAATATTCCCAAGCCCCACAAAAATTTGAGACGGGCCGAGGGCTATCGGCCCATAACACTGCTCTCAACCCTCTCAAAGTCCTTTGAAATCCTCCTTCTTAAATACCTTTCCCCGTACCTCCCTCCTCGAGAGGAACAGTTCGGTTTTAGGTCCCAGCTGAGTACCACCCTCCAGCTGGTACGCGTGATTCACCACCTTTCCGTTGCGGCCAACAAAAAGAACTCGTCAGTCGCGGTCTTTTTAGACATGGAGAAGGCGTTCGATTGTGTCTGGCACGAAGGTCTCCTCTATAAGCTGATCCGTGCCGATGTTCCCCCCTCCCTGATAAGGCTCATGGCCTCATTCCTCACCGGCCGGACTTTCCAGGTACGTGTTGATGGAGTCCTTTCAGGTGAGTACCCCATTGCAGCGGGAGTCCCTCAAGGCAGTGTGCTCTCTCCGGGGCTATACAGCTTCTTCGCCAGCGACGTGCCCAAAGACCCCGGCACCATCGCAGCGCTGTACGCGGACGATACAGCTTTTATCGCCAGCTCGCTGAATCCCGACCATGTCGCCATCAAGCTTCAGAGGACGCTGGACCTCCTCCCTAACTGGCTGAGCAAATGGAGACTCTCTGTCAACGCAGGTAAGTCCCAGGCGCTCGCCGTCACCACGAGAGCAAGTTTTCCAGCGCCTCTGAAGATTGGAGACGCCGTGATCCCATGGGGAAGAACGGCGAAATACCTCGGGGTAACTATTGACCGCCGACTCTCCATGCGCGCCCAGTGTCAGTCTGCGGTGGCCAAGACTGGAGCAGCCATAGCCCAGCTGAGACCAGCCTACGCGTCCCCCCAGATTCCTCTAAATATGCGGTTAGCCCTTTTCAAGACTTATGTCAGATCCCGGCTCACGTACGCGGCACCTGCGTGGCACCACCTGCTCTCTGCGCCCCAGAGAGCGTCGCTGCAGAGAGCCCAGAACCGCGTTCTTCGCCGAGTCGTAGGTGCCCCCTGGTACGTGAGGAACGACACCATATCTAGAGACCTGAGGGTGGAGAGCGTCGAGGCTTTCGTGGCCCAGCTCTCCTCCAGACTTTTCGCGCGTGCGGATGCCTCGCGCCTGGTCGAACTAACCGACCTGGCGCCCTGGCACGCTCGCCCGCCCGACCGCCACCGCCTGCCCAGGGACGCCGTCCCACCTGGGGACCCAGCGGAGCCACGCAGCCCGCCCCATCGCCCTGAAGAGGAGGAGCCTTGGCGCACTGGAGCGCCACACCCGGCGCACTGACGCTCCTCGGCGCAATCTGCGCCACCACCATCGTGGGATTGTATCCCCCTTCACCTTCCCCCTACATCGGCAAACCTAATGCCGGTGCAACCTTTTTGCAATCTCGTCTGGGGTCTGGCGAGTGGCAGCCCTATTGCCACCCTGCCGACCCCGTGGCGTATCTTCCCCCCCGATATCAAAAGTCGGGGCCCGGAAGCCCCCAAAAACCCCCTATCCTTTTTCCCCAGGTCGCTTTTTTCCGCGGTCCGGCAAACGCGGCGCGTGTGGGAGTGGACCCAAACACGTTTCCCGGCCCCCGGGTCGGGACCCTCACGCGCCGTTTGGAGCTGGTCCTGGTTGTGCCTGGATTGGCAGTACTTCATCCCCTTGGTTTTTGTGTTGCCCTCCCTTGGGTTTCCCCCGCGTTCTGCCGCGGGCGGTCTTCCCCTAAAACAGACTAAATGCGCCCAGTATTAGTACTGGGTGTGTCTTCCCACCCCAAGTAGAGGGGCTCTAGCCCCTGGTTTTGGTTCCCCGCCCAAGGCCCTTTTCAGGGGCCCGGCGCGCGAGAAGAGTCTCCCTTCTCGTAAATAATATATTGGGGAGACACCCAAAAATATAATATTTTTAGGACAAAGTTGCTTGAGTTAGGTTATTTCTAACACAGCTACTGAAATTGAATACTGTAGCCTTCAGGAAGAATACTTCTACTTATACACGTATTATATTTTACTTTAAACGAGACAATCTTGTATATAATCGGTTTCTCAAAAATGTCTGCAAGTATTACCATGAATTTAGTATGCAGGGATCTTTGGAGGAGAAAAATCAATCTAGCTAGGTCTTATCCCTTCGAAACTGCGCATTTTTAAGCTATAAAATATGTTTTTTCTTTTGTTGTGCAACAACGTATCAATAATTTTGACTCTGTTATGTCAGTCCAAATAGCAGTTTGGCATGCATATGTGTAAATTTGCTCTATTCGAAAATTCGGAATGTGGTGGGTTCGAATCCAGGTCAGATAAATATTTTTGCGATTCTTTTTATTTTTTTAATTTATCAGAACTCTGCGCAAACTCGTTACCCAGGCAAAAAATACTGCAACTGACACCTTTTTTTAAATAACGATTATCAATTCTCTTTAGGAAAAGAAGAAAAAGAGCTCTCATGATCTTCTTATGATTTACGCGGTTCGTCTCGGCAATGCCAGTGAATCGGCCGTAAAAATGTTCTAACTTTCCATAAAGTAAGTTTATTAATATATAGATTTTTCATATTGTATAAATGGTATAATAGGTATGATCCTATTATAACAGTTTACATGTTATAAGTAACACAATATTGTTTTTATTTATTCGCAACTAAGTAAATTTTTACACTGTTTTAATTAAATTTTTTGACTCAGTGCTATTATTTTACGACCTCTATGACTAAGTAGTTGAGCGTTTCGGTATTTCAACAAACGGAACAAAACATTTGTTCTTCCTGGGTTATGGATGTATTATGTGTATAATACTTAGAGCATTAAATACCTTTAATATGTATAATATTATAAAATCTAATAGGTCTTTATCTATGAAATTGCCGTTCTGCAGTACTGGCCATTTCAAATCAAAATAATTTTTGTTTGGCTAAGAATTCTAATTTCAAATTAATTTTATTTTAAAAACATGGAATTCTTTTTCCAAAAGTAGTCATTTGTATATTGATTAGTGTTACATTTTCATCGCATTTCAATCTTTTTCGTCATCATGGATACGTTAAAAATTCAAGTAATTATGGAATATGAGTACCGTCGTGGCAGCAACGCGGCACAAGCGGCACGCAACATCAACGACGTTTACGGAGCTAACACTACAAATCAACGCACCACCTGTTATTGGTTTGCTCGCTTCCGTTCTGGAAATTTCGACCTGAAAAATGAACCTTGCGGTCGTCCGAAGACTTTGGTCGACAATGATGAATAAAGACGATTGTGGAAGCTGATGATACACAATCTACGGCTGAATTAGCAGCAGCTTTCGACGTTAGCGTCAAAACAATATTGGTCCATTTGTGTCAAATTGGCAAGGTAAAAAAGCTTGACAAATGGGTGCCCCACGAACTCAATGATCGCCAGCGCGAAGTACGCGTCGAGACGTGCCTTGCACTGCTCAACAGACACACAAATGAAGAAATTTTAAACCGCATTGTTACCTGCGATGAAAAATGGATTGTGTTTGATAACCGCAAGCGCTCAGCAAGTTGGTTGGATCCTGGCTCAGCACCTAAACAATACCGTAAACGAAAACTTACCCCTAGAAAAGTAATGGTCACTGTTTGGTGGTCTAGCGCCGGTGTGATTCATCACAGCTTCTTACCAAACGGGGTGAGCATTACTGCAGATGTGTACTGTGAAGAACTGAACACAATGATGGAGAAGTTGGCACATCTCCAACCAGCATTGGTCAATCGCTCGTCTCCGCTGCTCCTGCACGACAACGCGCGACCTCATACTGCACAGCAGACGGTCTCAAAGTTGCAAGAACTGGGGTTGGAAGCTCTCCGTCATCCACCCTACTCACAAGTACTTTTTCCAGAATTTGGATAACTTCTTGGCGGGAAAAAAATTCAATACCCGAGAGGCAGTACAAAATGCCTTTGATGAATTTGTTGCCTCCCGTCCAGCTGATTTCTTTAAGAAGGGCATCAATAAACTGCCACTGCGTTGGCAAAGATGCATTGATTGCATGGGTGATTACTTCGATTAATACAATTTAAAAAATACATGAAATAAATTCGTTTAAATTTTTTCATACAAAACGGCAATTTCATAGGTAAAGACCTAATATTTGGTATAATATAATAGAAATATTAAATATATGTATAGAAATATAAATATAGTATAAAAGTATTAAAAATATTGTACATTTCCGTTGTACCCGTCACACAAGTTCCACTTAGCACAAGGCCAGATTGACGTTGTGTGAAACCGTCCATAGATATTATTACTTTTGCCTTCTAGATTCTACTTTTACCTTCAAATGAAGGAAATTCCTTCATTTGAAGGTAAAAGTAGAATCTATAACAATCTTTAACTCCGCCTATGCTTTTATATCCATGATTGCGGAAGTTACCAGAAGTGGACAAACAAACGAAAGAACGAATAGACGGACGGACGGAGCAGAACTGTAAGGGTTGTTTATAGTACGGAGCCGTGTGATGTGTTCGCAATTTGCAGGAAACACCAAGCATGTAGAAGTGGATTAACCGTAGGAGCCATTGTGATTGTGATGAAATGCTATCCAACTGTTTTTCCATTTGAAAAGTACAATACAATAACAACAAATTTATTGCACACCAAAACTACAAAAATAAACAAATTTTACAATAAATTTCACATAAAATTATGTACAAAAGGCGAACTTATTGCTAATAAGCAATCTTTAGCAGACAACCTTTAGTTTATGAGATCGTTCATAGAAAAGAAAAATGATCGTGTAAAAGTACAAACTAAGAAAGCTTTATTAATTTAAACATAAAAATACATAGTATACAATAACGACAGAAACAAATTTAGGGCTCATCAGAAAATATATTTTTCTTTAAATATTAATTGAATCAGCGCGACGAATTATATATAGACATACACACACGCGCGTAATTAAATTAGAATTAATCAAAGCGGAACCATGTTGGGAGCCTTTCACAAAGAAAACAAAAAATAAGGAACCTCCATATTGTCAAGCAGTGAGCGAGTGACGGTAATGAAGTATAGCTAAGAACACTTTCGATCTATCAGCTTTCAAACAAAAAAAAACTATATCCAAATCGTTTCTTCTGTTTGGGAGCTACGATGCCACGGCTAGACTCACAGACAGACAGACAGACGTCAAATGTATAACACTTCACACCCCTCTTTTTGCGCCGGGGGTTAAAAAGGAAAATGCCCACTTTTTCTGTCCGCAGTATACAAAGCATATATAAATAATGATCGCAGTCATTTGGTTTACTCAAGTATTCTAAACACTCGAGAGTGTAGTAACTTCGCAAATGTACCGTTTTTGTTTGCGATGCCAAATTGTACCTAATTACGCCTATCCACTAATGTTCCAAATGATCCTTCCAGTTTTCCTGCTTGTGTTTTGTTTATATGTACAGTTAGTAACAAGTATACCCACAATACGGAATTTAACTGTATTTTTTTATTACATAAATGAATAGTGCTCTGAAAAATAAGACAGCTTACAACAAGAACAGTGTACTAAAAAACAAAATTTTCAAAGATATTGCGGATTGCTTGAAGCACTTCTGTCAGTTTCGTTAAAACACCCCATATAAAAGTCATATTATTAGGTGACGTCACACGCTAGTAATGTTGCTACTAAATGTATGGTCATATGCACAAAATTTCTGATATCTCGTAATTTTGTGCGTTTATGTTGATACATACCATAGTTAATAATTTTGTGTTTGATGTAAGTTAACTAATTATGTAGGTTATGTACCCTAATGTTTTAAAAAAATATTTCAACTTTTTTGTGTCTTCGAAATGCATATAAATACAAAACTTCATATAAAATCCTAATTCTTTTTACTTTTATAATAGTTGTAATAGCTCATTATTTCTTAAATTATTTAAAAAAAAAAACAAAATTTTTACATGTAGGAAAATATCCAATTTTTTATATAAATGACAATTAGCATGGCAAAACTTTGCTTCGAATATACACATACAGCTTGGCATATCTGTAGCATATTTTGTCCATATTAGATTGAAATGACATATTTAAGTCAAACATATTAAATTAAAATACATAAATATCATATATCTCATTCCGATCTGATGGATAAAAGTTGAAGGATAAAAGTTTAGTTCCTGCTATCACCGCGTCACACTCTTTTTTGCCAAGCTGTACATATCCAAGAACTAATTCTGTTCACATTTCATCGAAAAACAAGTGTCAATCTTGATTAGATAGAAAAAGACATATTTTAATAAGTAGAAGTTTTCCGCAAAATCGTTCGCGCAAAAGAAAATCCGTCTATCCTGCGAGAATCGTACATATTCCGGTACAAATAAGTAAGCTGAGTGTTACATGATTCATGTCCTATCGCCACATTTATTTTGGTAAAAAATCGGCTCCTTGATTGTTTAATGATTTAAAAGCAATAGGCATACGACTACTTTATAATAGCTCCCCACACCGATTTCGGTGACGGTGGCCGGCTTCAATGAAACTAGATCAGCTACGCAGGAGTTATTTTATAGTAATTTAAGTGTTTGCGCAGTACACAAGAGCTCTCTCGTCCTTTACTCTCGAAACCTAGTGGGATGGATAACCGACACGACTGGCGACCGAGAGAACAGGCACAGGTCCGACTTTTTACATGCCCATCCGACGAATGGCTCATCTTTCTTGTCAGACAATCAGGTGATGGTTCCAACGCGGGAATCGAACCCGCAATCTCTGAGTCTGAGAGGCAAGCTCTAAGCTACTGGACCACGGAGGCTCTTGTCACGACTACTTAGTAGATAACTTAAATGGTCAGGTGCTATTTCAAGCAAAAAATTAACTGCAACACCAACCAGTACTTTGTGAATTTTTCCGTATAAAGGTGAACACTGGATCGTTAAAAGCGCTTTATCCCCAGCGCTCTGAGGAATTACCAGTGTCTCTAATTCCTAGAAAAATGCTACTACATTTTATTTCAAGACATTTATCTATAAGAAATTAAGAGCAGAAACGATTGCCACTTTGTTGCGTTCATTTAAAGCTGTAAGAAAATCTTTTGATCGAGAAATGAAAGTGTGTACTAGGTTTTTCCTTTACAGAGACAATTTTGTAGAACGCTTGGGCCACATTTATGGGGTCAAATATCTCAATGTTGCCTATAGGTTGTAATATAGACACTCAATATTATAAAGGCGAAACATTTGTTTGTTTGTTGTTGTTGAATAGGCCGAATCTACTATGTACGGTTCTTGCGGGATTTTCTAATACGCGCACGAACGTCGCGGAAAATATCTAGCTTATATTTATATATTACTATAATATGTTACCCGCGACTATGTGCGTGCAAAAGGAAATCCCGCAAGATCCCTTCTTCGTGGTCTACTCTATATATACTAGGTCTTTACCTATGAAATTGGCGTTTTGTAAAGGAGAAACATAAAGTCGATTTTTTTAAACATAATCTCCTTTACTATTAAAACTATTTACACAACGGATAAGTTAAACAACGTTGCTGTCTTTGTCTGATACGTTGGAAATGTCACATGATAGAAAAAGATAGCAACGTTGTTTAAGTTATCCGTTGTGTAAATAATTTTATTAGTAAGAGGGGTTATATTTATTCAATCAAAGTATATACCATTGCTATCTATGCACTTTTGCCATCTCATAGGTAGTTCATAGATTCCTTTACTAAAACCCATTCGGACAGGAATCAATAAAATCTTTGAAGGCGCTTTGGACTGCCCCATCGGAGTTGAATTTTTCCCTTGCAAGAAGTTATCCAAATTTCGAAAAAAATGGTAATGTGTTGGAGCAAGCTCTGGGGAGTACGATGGATGTCTGAAATATTCCAATTGAAGCTCCTCTAATTTGGTAGCCGTCTGTTGTGCAGTGTGTGGTCTAGCGTTGTCCTGAAGCAGCAGTGGCCTAGAGCGAATGACCAACCTCGGTTGTTTAGCAGCTAGCTTTTCCATCATGATTTGCAGTTGATGGCAATAGACATCTGCCGTGATCATCTGGCTAGATTTAAGAAAGCTGTAGTGAACGATACCGGTACTAGTCCACCAAACGCTCACAAGTAACTTTTTTTGAGTCAATTTTCGCTTGGGGCAGGCTTTGGCTGGTTCAGTTGTTTCATAACGAAAACGTTGGAACCAAAATCGCACTGTGTTTTCTTTTGCGACACCGCCGCCATACACATCATTAATCCTTCGAGCCGTTTCTGCAGCACTGGTGCCACGGTGGAACTCGTACTCGAAAATAATACGATATTTCAAGTATTTTTTATTTTGTAAACAGAGTGACGCAAAGAAAAAACCTAAAGAGGAAAAAACATAAGAATTACGGTTTTCGAAACACAAATGCATGAGTAAATAGCGGTATAAATTTGAAATTGGAATTCCTAACCAAAGAAGATAATTTGAGATCAAAGTGGCCAGTATGACAAAACGCCAATTTCATATGTAAAGACGTAATATATCTATGCCAAATTTCATCAAAATCAGTCCAGTAGTTTCGAAGCCTATTTAATGCAAACAAACAAATCTTTCCTGTTTATAATAATAGTATAGAAGTGTAGATAAGGTTTGTCCGTGGCAGCGAAGGGTGCAGCTTTTTGTGTAGTAAATAAAGTTCAATTATTAATCGCTATCTTAAAATGTGCGTGCAGCGTCCCGTTGCGTCGTGTCTCGATGTAAGCTGACCCTTACAGACAAAATGTTTGAAAACGCTGGCATTTAATAGGGAAACGTCGTTTGACATACTTCAATAGCCATAAAATGTTTCTAAAACTTCTAGATGTGGTAAGAATGTGACAAAACTTAGGGAAAAGATATCCGGCACTTATCAGAAGCTTTTAAATAGATTCTAAATGAAGATCACCAGCTGTATCGTCATGTACAACAAATAATATGACAACGAGGACACTCAACAACAATTAATACAACAACGAAGATACTCAATTATGCACTTCGTCATTCAGGTGACAATTTATAACTTTGTCCAAAACAGACGTGATTAACGTGCCAATTTAGTTTGCTAATCGCAGTAGTTGTGAGTTTGGTTCATAATACATTATGCATACAACCCACGCGAGACAATATGACCGTTGTCAATTGACTAATAAATATCTACACTTTCACCGTTCCGGACTACACAGCTGGAGAACTACACCATAACCCACGCCGTACGCCATGCTGAAACCGGCGTCGCCTTTCCAACTCCTCTGGTGTTCCAATCGTCCATGGGCGTCGGTATTTGCTTACCATGAAATCTGCTGGTTCTATCTATACTATACTTATATACGTGAAGAGGGACGAGCATAATCATCGATCTCCGTCGCAACTGACGTCATAAATTTTCGTCTCCAAACACATTTTGTAGACCTGCGTTTTTGTTTTTAAAGTGAAGCGGCGTTAAGACTGAGAGTGAAATTTCAAGTTCACGACAAGTTTTTGGATATAACTCCGTCGATATAATGCCATCCGTCGGAGGTTACTTATAGCTCTTACGTAACAACTTAACGAGAATAGAATATAAGTGAAATTGCGTTACTTGACCCAGCAATAAATAGCTCATCTTATTATAGACATTATTACAATTATTTACCTGGTAAGTTCTCAAAAAATAAATGTATTTGCTTTTGAATTTAAAAACATCTTTACATAGTAAAAAATGATGTCGCTTCTGCTGTCTGTTTGCTTAGATATTTTAAACTTCTCAACGGATTTAAAAGCAATTCTCAGCAATAGATAGAGTGATTCAATGGGAAGGTTAATATTATGTATTATAATACATTGCATCCATGCGAAGCTGGGGCGGGTCGCTACTCGCTTGAATACTTCGAGAACCACTCGGTCAAAGAATTTACTGACTTTGTAAAGATGCATATAATATTATAGTCATAGACGTATATGTGTATATAGTATACATACTAGCATTTATTAGAAAATTGGGTTTTTAACGATATCTATATCTATCTATACATATACCCCCTTACTAATAAAAAGATTTACTCAATGGATAACTTAAACAACGTTGCTGTCTTTGTCAAGTGACATTTCCAACGCATCAGACAAAGACAGCAACGTTGTTTAAGTTATCCGTTGTGTAAATCTTTTTATTAGTAAGAAGGGCTTTAATAAATTTGTAACTGGTCGCTGTCTCTACAAGGAAGATGTATAAGAAAAACTATTACAGGGGGCTTTATGAACAACATACAATACAAAACAATGATTTTTGGATTTTTTGTCTGTTTGTCTGTTTATATGTTTGTCTGTGCGTTTGTACTCGCTAATCTCAGATTATAATAAAATTTTGTATGATAGTTGTTTAGACTCTGGAACACATAGGCTACTTTTTATTGCGGGAAAAAAGTACGGTTCCTGCAATATTTGTTCTTGCGCGTACGAAGTCAACAGCTTACCCAATTTGAATGCGGTTTTCACTAATGCATTTCGGTTGCTACAATCCACTTAAAATTTAATTAACCGACTTCCAAAAAAGGAGGCGGTTACACATTCAGCTGTTAATAATTTTTTTTTTGTATGCTCAACGATTACTCCACCGGCTGTGGACCGATTTTCAAAAAATTATTTTTGCTGTAAAGGGTATAATCCCCAATTGGTCTTTTTGACACCAAAGCGGTGACTTGATGATGGGATCCAGAGGAATCAAGGGAACTCCTCGAAATTTAAATGGATTTTGACTTTTTCTAAAGTAGTCTAGGCGTATGCTAACTCTGCCGTTTGTCGAAGCATTTTCAAAATTATTTTGTTGTTGTAAAGAATATAATTCGAAATTAGTCCTTTAGTGACCAAATCGAGAGAACTCCACAAAATTATAAGGACATTTATTGTGATTTCCATTTTTATAGTAAATAAAGTTTTGTGCCAAGGTGGTACCCTAGATTCAAAAGCACTGAATAGAACAGAAATTTCGGCATTTTGTAAAGAACTGCAAGCATATACCACTTACAGCAATCATCATCATTATCATCACCACCATCTTCTTACGATACACCAACATATTATTATGGTGACATAGGTAAGTACGCCTCATAGTTTTGTACACGTATATCAATGAATTTAAAATTTTGCTATTGCCGAAAGTATATTCATGATCATCATCATGAATATACTACTCTAATATTATATTTAATGCTGACTGAGTTACACTTTTTCCGCCGACTACTATAGGTAATAATAATTATTTAATAATATAGTGGTCTAATTATTATCATCACTGGTGATTGTTTATTTGGTCCATAGATCGGTAATGCCTACTTGGGGAAATACCTCGGCCTCTCGGAAAACCGGCATAAAAAAACGCTTGGCTTTGTTTTGCCGTGAGAGTGAGAATACTAATAATAACTTTCTTAAAAGGGGTTAATAGTAAAAACTATAACTAAAAAGGGAAAACATATTATTTTTAAACAGCAAATGAAAACCGACTTCCAAAGTAAAAATGCACAAAACATTTTCATACTGAAACAAAACTTCTTTCCCAAATAATTCCCCTTTTAAATTCAGCTAAAACTTCTCTATTTCTCTACTCAATCTTCATATTTTTGAGGCCGGTACCATGATATCTACAAAAAAGTCTGCGATGACATAGATATGTCTTTTAAGGATAGGTAACTATACCCATTCTATTTTTTTTAAAATGATCACAAATAATTTGGTATTTTCAGTAGATATTTAGACAGGCATTATGTATAGATAGATAGATTATAGACGAGGCATGTCGAGGCTAACACTATCCTCACTCAAATGGCCCTTTTTTGGGGCTGTTTTATGTTTGTCATTTGAGATATGGTGAAATCAAGATGGCGTAACTTTTTCTTGTACGAAGATTTGTTTTGTCAAATGTACGACATAGCCCATCCATAGTTTTGAGATCATTGCTTAAAGCCTATAGCCACAGATTAAAGAAATACGACCAGATAGACAGCTACATAGAAAACTGTCGATTAGATTATACTTCTGCAAGCATACGACGTGTGCACGATTCTCCTATCGCGTACACGGCAATAGTGTCAAAAATCCGTTTTAAGATTGTATGCCGCCCGTCAAAGGGGCGTCAAAATTTTCAAATTTCGAGATTGAATATTGTGATATTGTGTTGTTGGTTGTCATGACGACAAATAACTAAGAATATTACATACAAATAATAACAAACATAAAAGTGGTTTTGTATTGTACTGCTTGTATGAAAAATAATTTAATAAATAAAATATATCATATTTAACCTATCCTAAGGATAATAATAGGTAAGTAAATATTTCATTTTCTAGCTAGGAGGTGTCTTGCTTTATTATAAGAGCGTCCATGACCTAGTCACTAGTCAATAGACCCCTTGAGTCACTTATTTTTACCACTTACCGATTATGTAATTATTAAAGTATGAGTACCAATTAGACTTTCTGAATAACCGTATACTGACAAACTTAGTTTAATTTACCCCCATCTTCTGTGACAACCCTGACAAAATTTGGATCGTTCTATGAAATGTGTTCCTCTGTACGTAAGTATATATTTACTCTGTGCTATAGGTGTGTTGGTATTTCTGTACGCAAAAAATGTCTAAACGGATTTCAATTTAATTATCCTAGTAAAATGCATAGTCAGATGAATAGATTTTCGTTCAACGCTAGCATCAACATATTACAATGTTTGTATATAATGATATAAGTACGATAATATTGCAATGTGTTGTGAGATGGTGCAAGTAATGACATATAATAAAAAGTATTCCTCGTGACCTAGAAAGAAAAAAATACACTGTACTCCTCTAGCCCCAAGTAACCTCATAACACAATTTTTAGGGTTCCGTAGTACAAGGGACCCTTATAGTTGCGCTCTGTCCATTCGTCTGTCCGTCCTTCTTACTTCTCTAATAACGAATATAAATGTATGAAACTTGGTATAGTTATAGATTGTGTATAGGTACATCTCGGTCTTGACAATCGAGTATTCGGCCTCCAAAGTGGAGGCCGAATATTTAATTAATATTAAATAATAATAATTAATAAAAATAATAAAATAAAATAAAATAAAATAATTAATAATTTATAATTAATATTAATATTTAATATTTAATATTTCATTGCCCCCTTGGCAATTTTAAACTGTAAGAGATAGAAACTTGTAAGTTTCCATGCGTATAGATCATGCTAAAAACAAATTATTTTAAGCGAAATCGTACAAAAACTTTTGAAGTAATTTAAAGGAGATCTATTGCGCGATGATAGTTACGTAACCCTCCTTATACAATATGTCCTGAAATGTTCTTGATTCGGTTATTAAAAACAATTTCGACACAAATGAAGCAAATAAAACAGCGTGAAAATCACCATATTTGTATAGTTTATAAGCTACCAATTACATGTGGATTGGCTAGCGCCGTGATACAAAACGCTAAGACCCCTTGTTAGCCTGGCGCCTAGCCAAGCCACCGGCTAAATTGCCAAGCTAAAGACGCCTGCGCCTTAGCTTAAATACTTAGCCTGTAAAATCACAATGACGTGAAGATCCGAAGAATATATTGTAAGCCTGACTTTATGTGTGAAACCAAATGTTTGTAACGTGTAAATTCAAAATCCAAATGTTTGTAACGTGCATAGACGTTATTAGCACATGACTTATACTTTAAACGAGACAATCTTGCATATACATAATCGGTTTCTCGAAAAAAGAGAAATCTAGCTAGGTCGGAAACAGCGCATTTAAAGTTATATACTGTGTTTTTTCTTTCGTCGTGAAATAATAATATATTAATAACCAGTTGTCCCGACAGACGTTGTTGTCTTTTCTATGAACGGGAATAAACGGTGGTAGGAGGGTGAAAAAAAGTGGCGAGTCCTGCCCGATTTTCCATCAAGAGTGGCCAAGTTTCGAACATATTATGTGGTTTTATAGTACTTAAAACGTTATTATATAAAAAAGTAGAATATTTTTAGGACTTGAGGCGTAAAAGCTACATCTAGTGGCCCAATAGATAGATTTATTTTTTATTGGAGTATAAAGTTATTTTCTTTTTCTATAGTTTAACAGCTTAGTACTAGTTTTATGAAAAAAAATGTTACTTGGGGTGTGAAATAGATGCCTCTATACTATTTATATTTATACCAAGAAAAATAATTATTATGTTTTTGTTTTCGTAACGTGGAAGGGAGATCTATCATTTATCTGTTAGCATATTGCATTTCCAAACAAACTAGATTTTATTAATTTAATTACATAATTGACATCACTACTAATAGATGTCGTTTTTCCGCAAACCGCCACTAGAGTTATTTGTTGAACAATAAGTTACGTTATATCCAATCAATTATCTTTTATCACCCGAGTTTGCATTTTGTTCAACTTGCAATACATATTTTTTGTGGCCACGTATTTTAATTACCAGACACTAAATGTGTGGCGGACTTATCAGTCTCCTTTAGGGTTGTATGTATTTTCTTAATACCACAGCATATAAAAATATAACAACTGTCGAAAAAATTAAAAAATATATTTAAGGGTGGGTCACCCTTAACATTTGCGGGTTGTGTCCTCCGTCCCTGAACACTATAACACGAGAATTTTATATATTACTAGCATTTTCCCGCGGCTCCACCCACGTAAATATAGTATACGGGTATACTGTACTTTTTCGGGATAAAAAGTAGCCTAAGTTTTAATCCAGAGCCTAAACTACTACCATACCAAATTTCATCGAAGTCCGTTCAGTAGTTTTTGCATGAAAGAGTAACAAACATCCATCCATCCATACATCTATCCATCCATCCTCACAAACTTTCACATTTATAATAATAGTAAGAAGATTTCGACTCTAATCTCAAATCTCGATTGCGATTGGCAGTTTTGTATGCATATGTGTAATTTTTGCCTTGTTCATAATTCGGAACGTTGTGGGTTCGAACCCCGATAAAATATTTTTGTGACTCTTTTTATTTTTTTTAATCTACTAGAGCTCCGAGCAAAGCTCGGCTTCATAGGTACTATTACTATAATATGAATTCCTAATGTGGTCGGCCAAAAAATCTTTAGTTTGATGTGGCGAAGGTATGCGTCACCATGCCAACGTAAACACAAAATGCCTATTTGTGATGATACGAATTTATGGACTATTATGTACTTAAGAACCTTACTCGTTTCGGTGTAAAGGTCAGTTCACACCGAAACGAGACGATACGTGGCACTGCATTTTAAGATATTTTAATTTTCAATTCGGGCAATTGGTCCACCACACATACCCACTACTGCAACTCCTGTGTAACTGGATCTTCAGTGGTAACCAATTATAAAAAACCTTTGATACGATCTCAGGGATGCCCGAGGGACATGCTAAATTTATCTTGGGTCCCACAACGAAATTAATCAGAAGTAGGAGGAGTAGGAAGTGTTCCAGTTCATTTTTAAGATAGCGTTTGAAAATTTTACTCACTACACAAGAAGACGCTTAGATTCTTTCAAAACAAACAACATAGGAAAACTGCATAAAATAATTACCAACCAAAGATTTGAAAAAAGGATGGGCTGTGACGTACATTTGACAAAAAAAAAGAACGCCGCTCATACTAGATAAGTTTACGGCATCTTGATTTCAGAAGACTGTATGAACTGTGTAAAGCAGATGTCAAAATGTAAAGATGACAAATGTCAAACCTAAAATGGCCCCAAGCAAAACCCCATGTTTGGGGCCATTTAGGCCTCGTCATGCCTCGTCTATAATTATATTATATACGTCGAAGTTACTAACACAGTTTGATATCATTATCACACAACAACATAGCACAACGGAAAGGTGTAATCGATGCTTCAATGCTAAATCCATTACCTGAACGAATTTGATACTAACTTCGCCTTAATTGATATCAATTTTCAAGGAACCCCTAATTACTTCAATTCTAAGTATGTGTTTTTGTGATTGGAATAAACTTAATCTCATTTCAAACTAGTTGAAGCCCGCATCTTTGTTTGCGTGGCACTAAAGGAAATAAAAATCACTTTCTTAATGGATAGATTTAAGATAAAAGTAGCCTACGTGCCAATGAAAGTCAAAAAAGTCAAAATCAGTCATGGCGTTTCAGATTCAGAGATTAGCAGACGGACAGACAAAAATTTTAAAAATTCGATTTCTTGGGGTAGGTCCCGTATATATATATAGTATTCTTAGTAATATTATAAATGTGAAAGTTTATGAGGATTGATGGAAAGATGGATGGATGTATGGATGGATGGATGTTTCTTACTCTTTCACGCAAAAACCACCGAACGGATTTTGATTAAATTTGGTATGGTAGTAGTTTGAGCTCTGGATTAACACATAGATTACTTTTTATCCCGAAAAAGTACAGTGTTTCTGTGAGATAAATAATTTAATGCATCTAGTGTTAACAGCTGTTAATTTGAAATTACAAACAGACACTCCAAATTAATTTATTTGTATGTATAGATAGGCATTTAACCTGTATGTCAACTAACTTCGCACCTACTCACGTTTATCTTTATCATTACATATATTAAAAAGTAGAAAGATTAATTGTTTGTTTGTATATTTGTTATCATTGAATAGGCTCCGAAACTACTGTACTGATTTGATGAATGGAAATTTGGAACATATTTATGTTAAACCACGGTGAAGGACATAGACTACTTTATATTGCAGTAAAATGTACTGTTCCCGCCGGATTTTATCGAGAAATCACGGGCAACATCTATATTATAATATGCTTATATAAAGACTTTGTAATGTCCAAAAATGACTTTTAATTAGGAATTAGTGCATAACATGCCGCGGGCCCCGGTGGTACGAAAAAACCAACGAGGTGTAACGCGGGACGGCGTTATGTAATATCGCTTCATTTACGCGAAAATGAGAAATTTGTGTTTGAGACGTTCTAAATTTAGGTCTAAGGTCTGCCCAATTAATTGTCTGTCTTTAATATATTACTAACTTTATAATTTAGAAATCTGAAAGTTTGTGAAAATCAAGTAGATGCGTATTTTTTTAAAGAAAAAGTGCAGTAGATACTTTTTTACCCTTTTTTGGCTAAATTTAAGATAACTGTATGGGGTTATAATTAGATTTTGTTTCTATATCAATGGAGTCGTGGAAAATAACTAGTGTAGACTCGTAGTTCTGTCAGGGAATCTAATTCTTAAGAATTAAGTAGGTAGTGTGTTCTCTTAACTTTATGTACTTTATTTGTATTATAATGACGGTATGCAGTCACAATACAATTGTCGTATCAGTTTGATGTCATATTTGATATATACAATCATAATCCGAACAAATTATGACAATATTCAACCTGCTTATGAGTCAGATTCTTTGATAGTACAATGCACGACCTCAGCAAAATTATAGATTTTACCCTTCACCACTGTAAGCTGTAAAAAATATTTCATGCCCTGCGAACAGTGGGTTTCTGTTCCATAAGAAAGCAATATTCATATTGTTCTATAGGACAAAAGACTGAGTGATCAGGATACCTGAGTGAAGACAATGGATTGAGATTTAAAAAGGCGAAAGATGCCCTTTTTGTCTTCATCTAGGTCTAGAGAAAATACTTTTATGGAGCAAAATGGTATTTATATAGAGCATGAACGCCTGAAGGTAAACAGGTATAAGGTATTATATGCGTATCCGTATGACATAAGCATCGCTATGTAACATACTTTTTTTTTTATTTATATGGCGTTCGGCTTAAAACCATTTGCCAGTGTCAAATTAAAAAGGCGGGAAATTAAATTTTCGTTAAAGTTTCAAGCAACGTATTTCTAAATCGTCAATTCCTAAGTCTAGTCAAAGTCTAAATAAATAGTCAGTGAAGTCAATGAGTCAAGTGAATCGATTCAGTAAAGTGGTAGAAGCTTTACTGGAAGTTCCTAAGGAGTTTTGGCGGGAACACAAAATAGCTACGGTTTTTGAATTGTACCACTTGCCCACACTTGTGCACGTCAACGAATATCCAATGGTTAATATTCTACCAATATTACACATTATGAACCGAATCAACATAAATTTTGCAAGAAATACCCAAACAACAACGTCACACATTGATAGTTCCGGAAAAACTCTACATTTTTGTTTGCGAGCTTCGTCGTCGTAATTAGCGATGGCGATTTGACCACAGAATCAGGTATTTACTCACTTGGCGAAACAAATTGTAAATCAAACCTTATTTCACACAAAAGTGTGAGACCGTGGTTTTTCTCAGGCGAAGTACGGACCTACCAAGGTTTATAAGCTAGATGTATGTCGCCTGCAACTTTGTTCACGGGGAATCGTACATGTTGCCGCGATTAAAAGTAGCCCATGTCTTCCCTAAGATATAATCTAACTTTGAACTAATTTCATTGCAATGGGTTGGTTCAGTGGTTAGTGATCGCATAACAAACTCTTGCATTTATAATATTTATTCACATAATATTCTACATACAATTCATGGAAGGATCCTGTTAAATAAGCTTGAATAAGCTATAAGCCGGCACCAGTTTGCCACTCGGGGTGTAAAACTGCACGTCCTTCAGGGTTTTAAGTAGGTACCTACTTTGCTATTCAATATTCTAACAGGGCCATAGTATCGATGCTATTGTATATTTGTACGTAAAATGCAATTCTTTGGACAATAAATGTGGAGTAATATACAATATATTGAGGGGCAAAATGTTTTCAACCTAAATGTCAGCTAGAGATTTTTAACAAATGTGATCTTTCATTATAATTAAAAATCAAAAACTTCGAACAAAATCACACCTGGGTGAAACCTTTAATTTGAACAACGTATATTTATTTATGAAGACTAAAAATAGCATCAGTTTTAATTATTTAATAAAGCTGCTTCTTTATGGAATAATATCGTAACCGACCCGCATCAAGCTACGGACAACCTAATTAAAATATTTCGCTTGCTTTAAAGGGAAAGTATCGACTTAATTATTACCACAACAAAAACATTAAATGGCATGATGCGGCAATCATATCAGAAAACAGTCACCGGAAATAATTTTGCATGTAATATTTTATCTTTGTTCATGGGTTACAACGCAATTTAAAAAAATATATATTTTTAAGTATGATGATACAAAATATTTTCAATACGCATAATCTTCTTCTTCTTATATATAAAAATGTATTGCAATGTAATGTAAAATGTAATGTATTCCAATGTCTCGGTAAAACTCGAGAACGGCTGGACCGATTTGACTAATTTTGGTCTTGAAATACTTATTTGTGGAAGTTCTGGGAAGGTTTAAACGGTGAGGAAAGTTGGTATATTTAAAAAAATTGACCAGTTGAAAACATTTTGGATCAATTCATGAAAGTAGTCAAACTTTAGTTTACTTTCTGATTAAATATGCATATACAGTCTGCATATTTAATCAGAAAACTAAAGTTTGACTACTTTCATTATAGACAAAAACCTTATGTTAATTATTAAATGAAATTATTATTATATTCTATACGAATCATATACGAAGAAATAAAATTGAAGTGTCTGATTGTAATTTCAAATTAACAGATTTGCACTAAATACATAATATGATTTATACGGTACCTACACTAAAAAAAATTGCCTGCCTGTACATCTGTCTCTCTGTCTATTTGTTCTGGCTAATCTCTGAAACACTTGACTGATTTCGATCGGACTTTCACTGGCAGATAACTGATATGATAATGAGTAACTTAGGCTACTTTTATCTTAAGGTTCCGCTTTAAAAAATATGGTTCCATTTCCATTAATACATTGTTCCACGCACACGAAGTTGCGGGCACAAGCTAGAATCTACCTGCATTATTATGTTTTCACATCCCATTGCTTTAAAAGCTTTTAAAAACGATTAGGAATATTTCTTCTTCTTCCTTTAGCCCTTATAGTTTTAGCGAATAATACCTTCATTCATACCCACAACAATATGAAAAGACATTGTCATTTTAAATGCATATGACATAATGACAATTACTGATTGTGACAAATATTTTATACAATAACTTTGAAATAATTTTAGATATGAATTGCTCTTATTAATGGACAAAAATAGGGATGAAAATGGAAGAATAGAAGAGAACGCCGATAAAAATAATGAAACTTCTAAGAAAGGTAAAACAACTTCAACAGACGACGCAGGGCCTTCAACAGCAGATGATTTACCTGGCTCAATTGATAATTTCAATAATTCTTTCTTAATAAAAGGAGGCATATCTAAATCTGAACACAGCATACGTCAGATAGCCTACAAAGATGTCTCCAATGCTCTCCGACTAACCTCATTTAGCTTTGGACCTGTAATCACTGATGGAAATACTAAAATTCCCACCACTCAAAAGCGAAATGAAAGTGAACATGTTACTTTGGCTGAATTAAATAAATTAGTGACATCTTGTTATAAAGTAGCTAAAGAAGAAGGATTAAATGAACCTCAAATAAAAACCATAATAAATCCTGAAGGAATTATTGATGATGTATTGGAAACCACTTCGAATGGAATTAATTTCACTACAAACCAAGTAAATAATGTATCCAAAAATCCCTCCAAATTGGACCCCATGGAACAAAAACCTGCAGCTGTAGTGAATAAGAAAAAGTTGACAGGCAGTTTATCTGAAAAAACGGACATCCGAATTGGTCAGAAAGATTCTCTTTCAAGTATTGGCTCAAACGTTTGCAGGATATGTATGACGAAGGGACGAGAAAGGTAACAAGATTTATCTCCCAAGCAACAAGCATCTAATGTTCAATCACCATAGTACAATTAACAGTGCTTTTAGAGGAAACACCTAAGGTCAGTTCACACCAATGCGATACGCGTTTTTAAGACAGCTTTTCAAAATTTAACTTATATCACTACATAAAACACAACACAAGAGTCATACACTGCACATGTGCTGTACAGCGCATGTGCAACTTGAGATTCGAACTCTTACAAGGAAACGTGAACAATTACTAATACAATTTTGAATAGACACCTTAAAACTGCAGCGCCGCGTAGTTTTCTTTCGGTGTGAATTGACTTAAAAGCTACTTATGTTCTTCCTCCCTCGGCAACTTTAGTAGTACTTAATCTACAACTTGTAGACTTGTCGTAGAATATTGCTACGAGAGTTCTACGAGACGTAGACGTGTCGTAACATTTTGCTACGAGAGCTCTACGAGATGTAGACAGAGAAGTCTACGTTCTACGCCATACTAATAAATGCACAACTCCAACCTCCCTTTAGTAATTATCATTAATGTTACTCTAGGTGTTGCCCGCGACTTCGTGCTCGCAAAAGGAAATCGCGCGGGAACCGTACATCTTGCCACGATAAAAAGTAGCCTATGTCCTTACCCCAGGTCTAATCGGACGGTCGGAGCAAATTTCAATGCGAACAAACAAGCAAACAAATATTTTCTCTTTATAGTATAGATATTTTAATTTTTTAAATACTATTTATTATTAAAATTAAATTTTTTGAGGCCCACTTGCGCAGATCTGGGCTAAAGTTAACCCTGGGATAAATATCATGTTATCTCTCTCGTTCTTCGTATTTATGAAAGAGAAACCATCACAGTTTAACTCAGGGTTAACTCTATCCCAGATCTGCGCAAGTGGGCTTTAGAGGAGATGGATTAAAATATTTTATGCTCATCCTTTGCAAAAAATTATTTGCATATCCGTTGGAAGTTTTAACAGGCTTTTTCATATGCTGATACCGTATAAGAAGATAACTATTTAAATCCATCCATTAGAAAATTACTCGTCCTAATTAAATAAGTGCGAATCAGAACTCATTACTGATCGGTTAAATAATGGATTCGGCTCCACTTTCCTAGATTCTGGCGGTAAATTCTCATGATTGTATTAGTGTCAAGTGCGTGTCGAACTACGATCAGTATTGAGCCTTTATTTACTTAAGACTTGGGAAAGTTAGCAGCTATTTAGCACATAAGGGTCAATTCACACCGAATCGTAACGATACGTGACATGGCGCTATATTTTTAAGATAGCTATTCAAAATTGAACTTTATATTATATTATATAATAAAGTAAAGAGGAAGATCTTTCCTTGTTTTTTTTTTTTTGCATTGCATCCGAGACTACTGAACCGATTTTGATGAAACTTGGCACAGATATAGAATAGAATATGGAAAAGGACATAGGCTACTTTTCAATGCTGCAAAATGTTTTCGTGGTATTTTGCACGCACGCACAAAGTCGCGGGCAACAACAAGTTTATTACACAAGAAAATACACGTTTTATTGTAAGAGTCCGAATGTTAGGTTGCGAAGCGCTGCACAGCGCATGTGCAGTGTATGACTGATTTCATATGAAACGTGTGTCTTTTTGTGTAGTGAACAAAGTTCAATTTTGAATAGCTATCTTAAAAATGCATCGCCGCGTAACGTCGCCTATCGTCGCGGTGAGGACTGAACCGTATATTGTTGCCTAAATATTGTTTTAACCATTAGGGCTCTTGCAATCTTAGCCGTTCCGCAAAAAAATGCAACAACTCTGGTATTTTGTGATCGACACTTCAAGCGTGCGGGAGACGCCAAACGTTTACTATCGAGCGTTTATTTTCTAAGCCAAAAATAAATAATAGTAATATCCCGGGGTTGAATTTTGAAAAATCCTTCCTTAGTGGATGCCTACGTCATATGAGAAATATGTGCAAAATTTCAAATTTCGTGCGTTGATACATCAGTCAATCAGCTTTGCCTTTTATATGTCACCGTAAAATTGAAAAACTATTAGATTGTAATTTAAGAGAGATTATAATATTTCGACAGATTGTAAAATAAAAATTTTTTTTCGATATATTATTTATTATATAATTTATTTTTCGTTATATTATAATATAATGAACTGGAATTCGTCAAATTGTCAACTGTCCGTAGGTTGTCCCTGATTGATCGGTCTTACAGTAGGTAGGCGGCTTTATGTCCATAGAGTTAAGAATGGGATACAGCAGGTCTAAAAAGCCACTTTGGGTGTTTCATATTATTATGCCCATGGTAATATTTTTGTAACTCACTTTTCATCTCGGTACACAATATGAGGAATTTCCGAGTTTTGTTGAGATACATTTTCAATATCCGACATGGCTAAACCTTAAAATAATATCCCACATTTGTCCTATTAATTGATTTATGGTAATTTTACCGCTTGGAATTCTAAAAATGGGCTAGGTTAGGTTAGAACATTTTTATTGCATTCAAAAAACGTCTTTAAATATGAAAAAACAGAACGTAATAAATCGTTACTTTTCATAGATAAACACGGAATGTTAAGGGTTCCTTATAGTTACTACGGAATTCAAAAAAATAGGTTATGTTCAGTTAGAATACTTTTATTGCATTCAAAACGTCTTTAAATATAAAAAAACAGAAGGTGATAAATCATTACTTTTCATAGATCATCTTGAAATGATGTAGGGTTCATGATAGTTACTACGGAATTCTAAAAATAGGTTAGGTTAAGTTAGAATACTTTTATTGCATTCAAAAGGTCTTTAAATATGAAAAAAACAGAAGGTAATAAATCGTTACTTTTCATTGATAAACATGGAATGTTAAGGTTTAAAAATAGGTTAGGTTAAGGAATACTTTTATTGCATTCAAAAGGTCTTTAAATATGAAAAAACAGAAGGTGATAAATCATTTCTTTTCATAGATCATCTTGAAATGATGTGGGGTTCCTTATAGTTACTACGGAATTCTAAAAATAGGTTAGGTTAAGGTAGAATACTTTTATTGCATTAAAAACGTCTTTAAATATGAAAAAAACATAAGGTAATAAATCGTTACTTTTCATAGATAAACATGGAATGTTAAGGGTTCCTTATAGTTACTACGGAATTCAAAAAAATAGGTTAGGTTAAGTTAAAACATTTTATTACATTCAAAACGTCGTTAAAAATGAAAAAACAGAAGGTGATAAATCATTACTTTTCATAGATCATCTTGAAATGATGTGGGGTTCCTTATAGTTACTACGGAAACCAAAAAAAATGGTTAGGTTAAGTTAGAATACTTTTATTGCGTTCAAAAGGTCTTTAAATATGAAAAAACAGAAGGTAATAAATCATTACTTTTCATAGATAAACATGGAATGTTAAGGGTTCCTTATAGTTACTACGGAATTCAAAAAATAGGTTAGGTTAAGTTAGAATACTTTTTTGCATTCAAAACGTCTTTAAATATGAAAAAACAGAAGGTAATAAATCGTTACTTTTCATAGATAAACATGGAATGTTAAGGGTTCCTTATAGTTACTACGGAATTCAAAAAAATAGGTTAGGTTAAGTTAGAACATTTTATTACATTCAAAACGTCGTTAAATATGAAAAAACAGAAGGTGATAAATCATTACTTTTCATAGATCATCTTGAAATGATGTGGGGTTCCTTATAGTTACTACGGAATTCTAAAAATAGGTTAGGTTAAGTTAGAAAACTTTTATTGCATTCAAAACGTCTTTAAATATGAAAAAACAGAAGGTAATAAATCGTTACTTTTCATAGATAAACATGGAATGTTAAGGGTTCCTTATAGTTACTACGGAATTAAAAAAAATAGGTTTTGTTCAGTTAGAATACTTTTATTGCATTCAAAACGTCTTTAAATATGAAAAAACAGAAGGTGATAAATCATTACTTTTCATAGATCATCTTGAAATGATCTGGGGTTCCTTATAGTTACTACGGAAACCAAAAAAAATGGTTGGGTTAAATTAGAATACTTTTATTGCGTTCAAAAGGTCTTTAAATATGAAAAAACAGAAGGTAATAAATCATTACTTTTCATAGATAAACATGGAATGTTAAGGGTTCCTTATAGTTACTACGGAATTCAAAAAATAGGTTAGGTTAAGTTAGAATACTTTTTTGCATTCAAAACGTCTTTAAATATGAAAAAACAGAAGGTAATAAATCGTTACTTTTCATAGATAAACATGGAATGTTAAGGGTTCCTTATAGTTACTACGGAATTCAAAAAAATAGGTTAGGTTAAGTTAGAACATTTTATTACATTCAAAACGTCGTTAAATATGAAAAAACAGAAGGTGATAAATCATTACTTTTCATAGATCATCTTGAAATGATGTGGAGTTCCTTATAGTTACTACGGAATTCTAAAAATAGGTTAGGTTAAGTTAGAATACTTTTATTGCATTCAAAACATTTTTGAATATGAAAAAAAACAGAAGGTGATAAATCATTACTTTTCATAGATCAACTTGAAACTATAAGGGTTTCTTTTAGTTACTACGAATGTTTAAAAATGGGTTAGGTTAAGTTAGATCATTTTTATTACATTCAAGATGTATTAGATTATATAAAAAAGAAGGTAAATAGAAGGTATTACTCCCAACCACCCAACTATATTTACTGGTCCAAATTATGAAATAAACAACTACATAACCCCAAAACTTCAACAATTAATATTTCTGGAACCGGGGGGTCTTCTGATGGAGGGAGTGGTAAGGGAAGTTCACCCCTCCTCTCCTCCCCCCTCCTCCCCCCACATCGCAACATCCAACATCCCAATGTTATACTAATTTTTTTCCTACCACATTGTATTATAAAATCAAAATTACTTATGTTAAAATATCACATAAAATATTCAAACACAGGAAATATAATATTAGGTCCCTAACATATGAAATTAGCGTTTTGTCGAACTGGCCACTTTGATCTCAAATATATCTACTTTGGTAAGGAATTCCAATTACAAATTTATACCGCTATTTACTCATGCATTTGTGTTTTGAAAACCGTAATTCGTTTGTTTTTTTCCTCTTTTACTTTTTTCTTTGCGTCACTATGTTTACAAAATGGAAAACTTGAAATATCGTATTATTTTCGAGTACGAGTTCTACCGTGGCACCAGTGCTGCAAAAACGGCTCGAAGGATTATTGATATGTATGGCGGCGGTGTCGCAAAATAAAACACAGCGCGTTCCAACGTTTTCGTTCTGGAAATTTCGACCTGCAGAACAAGCCCCGTGGACGACCGGAGACCAAAGTTGATAATGAAGAATTGAAGGCTATCGTGGAAGCATATCCATCGCAAACCACGTCCGAGCTAGCTGCAGGCTGCGGTGTTAGTGATAAAACTGTTTTAATCCACTTGAAGCAAATTGGGAAGGTGAAAAAGCGGATCTTGTACGATAATCGAAAATGCTCATCGCAATGGCTGAACCCTGGCGAACCAGCCAAAGCCTGCCCAAGCGAAAATTGACTCAAAAAATGTTACTTGTGAGCGTTTAGTGGTCTAGTGCTAGTGTCGTTCACTACAACTTTCTTAAATCTGGCCAGATGGTTACGGCAGATGTCTATTGCCAGCAACTGCAAATCATGATGGAAAAGCTAGCTGCTAAACAAGCTATGTAGCTTCAGGACAACGCTAGACCACACACTGCACAACAAACGGCTCCCAAATTAGAGGAGCTTCAATTGGAATGTCTAAGACATCCACCGTACTCCCCGGACCTTGCTTCAACAGATTACCTTTTTTTTCGAAATGTGGATAACTTCTTGCAAGGGAAAAAATTCTACTCCGATGGGGCAGTCCAAAGCGCCATCAAAGATTTTATTGATTCCTGTCCGAATGGTTTTTTTAGTAAAGGCATCAATGAACTACCTATGAGATGACAAAAGTGCATGGATAGAAATGATATATACTTTGACTAAATAAATATATTATGTTTAAAAAAAATCGACTTTATGTTCCTCCTTTACAAAACGCCAATTTCATATGTAATGACCTAATATTATAATTTAGGCTATGTTCGGTGACTAACACTAACTAATTTATCGTTCAAACTGCACTTCTTTGGCTTATCACAGATTTAATTTACTTCCACGACAATGTTATATACCTAATTCTAAAACTGTGAGTTATTTTACACGAAATCCATTTAATTTCTCCAAAACACTGTTCGTTTACATTCGATAACAAATGAATAAACAAACGTTTATGGCGGCGCGGGGCATATGCCGTTCGCGGTTCAACCAATCAGCGCGCGAGTACGTTCCGTTTTACAATATGACGAATTCCAGTTCGTTATATTACAATATAACGAAATATAATTGGTAACATTGTAAGGAGAATTTTTTTTGACAATATGTCGACATATTATAATATCTTTAGTTTTATTACAATCTAACGGTTTTTACAAATTTACGGTGACATAGAAAGATAATTTTATCCTATGCATATCTTTAAGATTTTGTTATATTATACACATTTAGTAAAAAGATACATTACATTTACATAACATTTTATACACATTTTAAACATAATATTTAGTATACTTCCATGACCCAGGAACATAGAAAACTTGTTTTTTCCTTTAGCGGGATTCGAACCCGCGACCTCCGGCTTGTTCACTGACGCGCTTAACCACTAAGCCACAGAGGTCGTCGAAGTAAGTCGCCTTACTTGTTACTTCGAAAGGGCGGGCGACGATAATCAAGCATTGGATCGGTGGGCCGTACTAGGTTTAACTACACGGTAGCGGAACTACGCGACGCGATACAGCCAAATATTATGTGTATGAAGTTACACGGCAGGGGAACTGCGCGACGCAACAGTTCATTGCGTTATAAATAGTAGTAGTCGCGTCGCTCCGCTGCCGCCTAGTGCGGTCTTACCTTAAGCTTTACATTTCAATGCGTTTAACAGGACGTTTATATTTTACAGGTTAATATCACCATGCAACTGTAAGGGGTCCCTGGCGAACGTTCATCTCACCTGTCTCGAGCGCTGGCTGAACCAGGTCGGCAGGAACCATTGCGAGTTATGTGGATATAGGTACCTAGAAATTTTCAATTACCTCTATTGTCTGTACTATTTTCCTCATCTATCTTTAGTCAAAGTACCTGAACTGAGCCTCGCTCGGAGTTATGATAAATTAAAAAAAATAAAAACAATCACAAAAATATTTATCTGACCGGGATTCGAACAAAGCAATAATTATACACACGGAATACGCACACCAAACTGCCAATCGGACTAAGTAAGTCTTAATAGAAAAGAATCGAAATTATTGATTTATTAATGCACTACAAAAGAAAAAACAAATATAGCTTAAAAAAAATTCGCAGTTTCCAGGGATATAATACCTAGCTAAATTGATTTTTCTCCCCTAAAACTCCCTGCATACTAAATTTCATAGTAATACTTGTAGCCGTTTTCGAGAAACCTATTATATATCTACAAGATGCTGGAGGTGTCGCGCGCGCGCACCAACCTGCTGCGGATGGCCCCGCTCACGCGGGCGCTGCGGACGCTGAACACGGTCGCAAACACCGTCGATTTATTTACGTGCTCATTGAACGAGTTCACTAAGGTCACATATTGTGTATCAAGTAAGATAGATTTAAGTACCTACTAGTAACACTCTATTGTATTAGGTTTAAGTCTGTAATGATAGAAGTTGTAAGTTGTAAATAAATAAATAAATAAATAAATAAATAAATAAATAAATAAATAAATAAATAAATAAATAAATAAATAAATAAATAAATAAATAAATAAATAAATAAATAAATAAATAAAATAAATAAATAAAAAAGATTGCCTCGTAAAAGTATAAGATTATGCGCTACTCCTGCACCGTCTACCATCCTTCTGATTAATTTGCGGGTTCCATTCATAACAAAAGGACAAATTTGTGGTGACGTCGTCTGGTGGAAATGTGGTAGGCCAATTCCCGTTAAAAAGCGCTATGCTTTGAAAAAGGTAGGCTCGAAAAAAAGTCTTTAAGAGTCTTTTGTCAGATGGCGTATCTCATAGGGTAGCGCCAGCTAACCTATGGTGACCAGCGAAAAACTAATGCAGAATAATATTTGGAATATCTAAATATTTAGATATTTCAAATCTTTTAATAGCTACTTTAAAAAATATGACCTAAATTATAGTGAAATTTGCTCTGTATTTATAGTACATAAGCCGGGTAAGCTAAAAGCTGTAATTTGGCGCCTAAATATTGGTATTTTAGTGTTTAATATAGTGCTTACAGCTTGCCAATTTCGTTCCGCATCACCGAATACGATTTGATAATTACTATTATATGCTGAAGTTTATTGTTGTTAAATTGTAACAGAGATGAAAAGTTTTAATGACTTTCTATGTAATTAAATTGGCTTATACGAGGGCGGCACTGAAAATTTCGGGAATCAAGGAAGTGACACAACATTACTATTTAAAAAGTATTTATTGCTTTTCGAAGTATTCTCCGCGAAATTTGACACATTTTTGCATACGATGGAACCAATCATTGAAGCAACCATTCCATTCGGAAGTTGGGGTCTCCAAAATGGCCGTTTTGTAGGCGTCCACAGCTTCTTCAGGTGATGAAAATCTCTGACCACGCAATTATTCTTTATTTTAGGGAAAGTATAGAAATCATTAGGGCTTAGGTCGGGGCTGTACGGCGGAGTGTCTAATAATTCTATGATTTCTTGCTCTAAAAACTCTTTTGTTCTGTGCGCGGTGTGAGAACTCGCATATTTCCAGGATTCGTCACCTGATACGATGTTGTATACAGCATTTGAGGATCCTGCGTGGAATCTTTCGAGAGTTCTGACGCACCAAGTAACGCGAGCCGCTTTTTTCTCTTCACAGAGCAAATGCGGTATCCATCGGGAAAACAACTTTTTTACACCTAATTGTTCATGCAAGATTATTTGTATTTGACTCATGCCAATGTCTAAAGTTGCCTGAATTTTGCGGTATGTCACATGTCGATCTTCCTTCAATCAGCTTACGCACAGCATCAACGTTTTCTTGGGTGACTGCAGTTTTTGGACGACCTTGACGGGGATCATCACTAAGCTTGACACGTCCACGTTGAAATTCAGCAAACCAGCGAATAAATTGTGGTTTTGGATGGGGCTTCATCACCAAATGCAGAAATCATCCGGTCAACACACTGTTTTTGTGTTAAGCCACTTCGAAAGTAAATCATCGCTCTAGAATTTTCTCGAGTCAATTCCATTTTCTCAACGACTAAACAAGTTTGACAAGACCTTGTGACAAGACCGAGAATCTTTTTTTAAATAAATAAACGGTATTCGATTTTTAAAACCAAGGAGTTTGTAAATTAAAAAGATTTTAATATGATAGGAAACAGTGGAAATATTCCATTCCCGATACTTTTAGTGCAGGCCCTCGTATATTATAGTGAGTGTGCACACACTCACTATAATATATAAGCCTTTGTTATATTATAAATGAATAGACGTGGTAGGTGAAATCCAAAACTTTGAGGAAAACAAAAATTATTCAATATAGTCTCGGTAATTATTTTTACCAAAATTAAAACTTAAATTACCTACTGGATTTTAGAAAAGTCAACAAGCCTTTGGATCTGGATGGATCTCATGAATAAAAAAAAACATATCTTGTTAATTGTAATATTACGCTATTTGTAAATGTAGATAATACAAATAATTGTTCAAAATTATCAGCTAGGCACTCGGCCTTGTCAATGTCTTCGAATGCAGAGGGACGGTTAGGTCTATCTAACGGAGGCATATCGCTCTCCGTGTTGTTTTTGAGGGCCTTCGCGAGTGGCCAGTACGCCACGTGAGACGGTTCTAAATCACTGAGAAGTCGATCCAACTCTCGGCTTTGTGTTGTTTGATTTTAAAACTTAACTTCCCTCTCGTAGTGACGGAGGGCTTTCCTCCACTCTTCCGACGGGTAGCGATCATATGTGCGCTTAGCCGCATTTCGGAGTCTGATGGACTCCTTTATGTCCTCAGGGAGGGGCCAACGGCCCTTGGGGGTCGTTGGCACCTCCCTAGATGAGTTCTCTATGGTCGCTACCAGGTGATCGGTCAAGTGGAAGGCGGCCTCTATGGCTGTCTCTTTACTATCTATAATATCGGGGATCTGGTCTAAATGGCTAGAATGAAGGACTTTGATGTTCTCCGCTAGTGATTTATAATCTATTATCTTCCTAGTACTAGAATTATTGGGGTTAAGACTACCAAGTGTAATCGTAACCGGTCTGTGGTCCGAGTTAGCTCGTGGAGAGTCTCAATATTGATATTGAGATAAACATTTTTAACTAAGGCTATGTCTATCGTACTAGGATCGCGTATGACACCGTTGATGTTTTCGTTGGTGTCATAGCGAGTGGGGTCGGTGGGAGCTAATAGTGCAAAATTTAAAGTGTCGGTTAAACTACAAAGGATGGTGCCGTTTCTATTGTTATGAACATTGCCCCACTCGGTGTGTTTGCAATTAAAGTCGCCGGCAATGATGACAGCGTTACCTAAATTGAATAGCCCCTGTAGGTCGCTTGAATGGAGTTCTTTGTTGCACGCTAAGTACGCGCTTACTATAACAATGGGTCCGTGACCGGACATACTAATGTGGCAAACAGATGTTTCTAAAGATAACAATGGCGGTGGCTCTAGGGGAATACAATGTAGTGATTTTTTATAGTAGATAAGAGTACCTCCGAGTCGGGATCGAGTTCTATCGTTTCTGACTATTTTGTAGTTAGCTATTTTAGGGCTCCTCATACTAGGTTTTAAAAATGTCTCCTGCACTAGAAGAATATCGACATTTTGGCTGCTTACAAAATCGCGAATTTCGCTAATGTTATTCCTAATGCCGTTCGTATTGAACGACACTACGCGTAACGAGTGCGGCTTTGTCCTTCCCGAGGGCTCCATTAATTACCGTTTGTGGAGAGGGCCTTGATCTGACGGATCAAGACCTGATGGTCTGACAAAGCTTGGATGCGGTCTGTGGCCGATCCTTTTAGCTTTGTCGCTAAAATAGAAAGCTCCATCGGGTCAATAGGCCCGATGTTGCTTAAAAACTGCTGGACGAAAGAGAGGTCTGCAGTGAAGCTGGGAGTCGGAGGGGGCGTGGCCTTAGGCGCTACGGGCGCGGAGGGCATGGCCTTACTGGGGAGAGCGGGGGAAACCGCTAACTCCGAACTACGTGTCTGCGCGGGCTTGAACCATGCAGATTGGGAGGGTAGGGGGGCAGCGACGAATCTCTGTTTGGGGGGGGCACTTTTTGTCTGCGGTGCACTGCGCTTTTTTACTTTGGGTGCTTTTTTGCACCCTCTATAATTGGCGGGGTGTCCTTTAGACTTACAGAGAACACAGCTGGGGGGTTCGGACTCCTCAGCTGGGCTCTTTCGGAGACAGTCAGAGGTGCCGTGGTCACCGAGGCACTTGACGCAACGCGGCCTAGCTTGGCAATTCCGTGCCGAGTGCCCGTAAAGTTGGCATCGGTGGCACTGGCCAGGGATGCCCCTTTTACGGGGGGGCTCGACGCGGATGCCCGTAATATGACAGATGGCTCGGATATTGAAGATATCCTTGCCCTCTGGTGTAAGAGGGAGGGTTACTAGTACCATATTGTACTCGTGCTTTTTGACAGGATGGTACATGCGATGTACCTCTAAGGCAGGAAAACCTTGGGACTGGATGTCCATGAGTACCTCTTTTGTGGAGAGGCACTTATCGACTCCTGTAATGACGACGCGCAGAAGGCGCTCGTCTTCAAGGGCATACGTATGGTAGCCTATGTTATTTGCGCGTAAGAACGCGGTGAGGAGGCGGTGGTCCTCCGACGACTTAACCTGCACTTTGATCCCTATGGGGGTCGTGTGCGCAGAAGAGTATCGAAGCTTTTGCTCGTTTATTGCCGCAGAAATTATATTCCATTTGGCCTTCTCCTGTATGATTACAGGAGGAGGCATTTTTGGCGTACGGACGGCCTGAGGGGCCTGGGAGGCCTGAGGGGCCAGGGAGGCCTGAGAGGCCTGAGATGCCGGAAGGGCCTGGGAGGCCGGAGGGGCCTGGGATGCCAGAGGGGCCTGGGTGGCCAGAGGGGCCTGGGAGGCCAGAGGGGCCGTTGAGGTAACGGGGGTCGTGGAGCCATGAGCCTGCACGGTTTTCCTATTTTTTCGGACCGATTTGGTCGGGGAAGATAGAACTGGAGAGGCGGTGCCCTCTGGGCGCTTCCTCTTCTTCGTCTTCTTATATTTGACGGTAGTGAACTCGCCTTGTTCACTACGGTCGGATTCTTGCTCTG
The DNA here is from genome assembly GCA_037179445.1 of Phengaris alcon alcon. Taxonomy (NCBI): domain Eukaryota; kingdom Metazoa; phylum Arthropoda; class Insecta; order Lepidoptera; family Lycaenidae; genus Phengaris; species Phengaris alcon. The sequence continues at coordinate 1,335,484 of JAYRCH010000675.1, forward strand.
AGCAAGACATCTCTGAAGGAGATGATAAGGGCTCTGTTTCGGCCGGAATTAGCGGGACGTCGCAATCGGGCGACGCCGGTGAGTCTGCTTCGTGCAAGCGCACGAAGCGTTCCCACTTGGACGCGACATCTGGGACTTCTAGTTTCAAAAACTCCAGGAACTTCCTGATTAAGGCGTCGGCCATAATTAGGAAGTTTTATCCTGATTGTGGAATTCTGCTCTCTAAAAAGTGATGATTGGGGATACAGCCCCTCCCGGCGACCGGGAGGGGAGGTGTGTAGGGAGGAAAACTCCTCGTGTAGTGTGCCTAACCGTGTCACGGTACTTACAATTGTTCCTTGGGCGGCTGGAACTCACTCACTAACGTTGCGCTAAACACTAGGGCGCTAGTGTTCGCGAACGAGACGCGGCGGAGCGCGAGCAGAAGGCTCGCGCTAAAAACGAGACGGACGATGCGACCGGTCGCACGCTCGTCCTAACGCGGCGATAACTTCGCGGCGGGTGTGCGAGCAGAAGGCTCGCACTAAAGAGCGAGACGGACGATGCGAGCGGTCGCACGAATCGTCCGGTAGGCGGCGATCGCGGCGCAGCGCGAGACACGGTACGGCACGGGTCGGGCGGCAAAGGCGGTTGGGTGGCGCCTTGTCTCTTCTCTCTTGAGTCTTGCCTCTTGAAGCTTGCCTCTTGAGTCTTCGGTCTTCCTTCTTCTTGTGGTGCACTATTGTGAGCAAAGACGCACGCGTCAGAGCGAGAGCGCAGTATAAGAGCGCGGGACGACGGCAACGATAGTAACGAGCGGAGCTGTTCATCGGACGGTGTCCGAGAGCAGAATGACAGCCTTAGCCGTGAGGAGGAGGGAGACTTCTCCTCGCGCGCCGGGCCCCTGAAAAGGGCCTTGGGCGGGGAACCAATGCCAGGGGCTAAGCCCCTCTAATTGGGGTGGGAAGACGCGCCCAGTACGAGTACTGGGCGCATGAGTCTCGGTTTTAGGGGAAGACCCCCCGCGGCAGAACGCGGGGGAAACCCATGGGGGGGCACCGCAAAATCCGAGGGAATGACGAGTGCCAATCCAGGCCCGACTAAGACCGGCGGTCGGCTCCAAACGGCGCGTGGGGGTCCCGACCCGGGGGCCGGGAAACGTGTTTGGGTCCACTCCCTCACGCGCCGCGTTTACCGGACCGCGGAAACAAGCGACCTGGGGAAAGGGGGGGAAGGTAAGCTTCCGGTTCCCGACTTTTAATGTCGGGGGGGAAGGTGCACCAAGGAGGCGACGGGGTGGCAAGAGGGCTGCCACCCCGACAGGCCCCAGGTGATTAAGTGACGGCGTACGCCGGCGTCTGGTTTGCCGGCGTAGGGGAGAGATGTGGGGGGATACAATCCCGCGGTGAGTGGGGCGCTGTTGCGCCGGGGCGCATCATTGCGCTCGGTGTGACGCGTCATTGCGTCAGGGCTCCTCCTCTTCGGGGGGGGAGGGGGGCTGCTTGGCTCCGCAGTGTCCTCCGGGGGGGGACGGCATCTCTCGGCAGGCGGTGGCGGTCGGGCGGGCGGGCATGCCACGGCGCGCCAGGTCGGTCAGCTCGACCAGGCGCGAGGCATCCGCTCGCGCGAACAGCTTCGCGGAGAGCTGGGCCACAAAGGCCTCCACGCTCTCCACCCTGAGGTCCCTCGCTATGGTGGAATTGCGGACGTACCACGGTGCGTCCGCGATGCGGCGCAGCACCCGGTTTTGGGCCCTCTGCAACAACCCTTTCTGGGGTGCAGAGAGCAGGTGGTGCCACGCGGGTGCCGCGTACGTGAGGCGGGACCGTACGTACGTCTTGTAGAGGGCGATGCGCATCCTCAGGGGGATCAGCGGGGACGCGTAGGCCGGACGCAGCTGGGCTACCGCTGAGTTCGCCCTCGCCACCGCCGCAGAGCACTGGGTGACCATGGACAGGCGGCGGTCGATGGTGACCCCTAGATATTTCGCCGTCTTACCCCATGGAATTTCGGCGTCTCCGATCTTCAGAGGAGCCGGAAAACCTGTTCTCGTAGTGACGGCGAGCGCCTGGGACTTACGTGTATTCACGGATAGTCTCCATTTGCTCAGCCAGTCCGGGAGAAGGTCCAGCGTCCTCTGAAGTTTCCTGACTGCATGGTCCCTGTTGAGCGAGCTGGCGATGAACGCTGTGTCGTCAGCGTACAGCGCCGCGATGGTGCCGGGATGCGTGGGTATGTCGCTGGCGTATAGGTTGTACAGCCCTGGGGAAAGTACACTACCTTGGGGTACGCCAGCGGTGATGGGGTGCTCGGCGGAGAAGACTCCGTCCACGCGCACCTTGAAGGATCTGCCGGAGAGGAAGGAGGCCACAAGCCTTACCATCGGGGGAGGTACGTTGGCTCGAATGAGCTTGCAGAGCAGGCCCTCATGCCAGACACTATCGAACGCCTTTTCCATGTCCAGGAAAACGGCGACCGAGGCTTCCTTCTTGTTTGCCGCAACGGAGAGGTGGTGGATCACGCGTACCAGCTGGAGGGTGGTACTCAGTTGGGACCTGAAACCAAATTGTTCCTCACGAGGAGGGAGGTGTGGAGCAAGGTGTTTGAGGAAAAGGGTTTCAAAGACCTTGGATAGGGTCGGTAGCAGCGTTATAGGCCGGTAGCCCTCGGCCATCCGAAGGTTCTTGTGGGGTTTGGGGATGGTGATGATGAGTCCCATCTTCCAGGAGGATGGAAAGTGGCCGGTCCTGACAATGCCGTTATACAGGCGAGTGAGGGCGGCCACCGTCCGGAAGGGAAGGTGTCGGAGAGCGGAATTGGGGATGCCGTCTACACCGGGGGCCTTCCTCGGTTTGAGGCGAGCTAGGGTCCTTTGGACCGTCCTCGGTGAGAAGGAGAAGTTTGGGGGGAGGAGGGGGAAAGTAGGAAAACCTTTACCTCCTCGGAGACCATTTGGACGTGTTCCGTTGCGGTCGTGGGCAGCGGCGAGAATTGGCGTTCTAAGTGCTCGGCATGAATACCTGCTCTGTCCTCCGCACGGTACCTGGGGTTGCCGTCCGGGTGGAGCAGGGGATGAACGGAGGCAGTGGCTCCGGTAAGGGCGCGGCAGAAGCGATGAAGGGAGGGCCAGTCCTCTCCGGCCTCATCTATGCGTCGGGTCCACTCCGCGGCGTGTAGGTCCTCGAGCGCGACTCTTACCTTGGCAGTAAGGCGGTTGAGCTCTGCCTTCTGCGTGGGGCAGCGCGTGCGTTGCCATCTCCGGCGTAGGCGCCGCTTCTCCGCCAGGAGGTCGGCGATGTGGCGAGGGAGTGAGGGCCGCTTGTATTGGCGGCGGGTGGGCGGCTGGGTAGCCGCGTTCATTGCAGCTGTAATCGCCTCGGTGATCTGCAGCGTCATGGACTCGACGGTCTCTGCAGAGTCAACCGGGAAATTGGGTGTGGACTCGTGCAGCTGCAATGAGAAGGCGTCCCAGTCGCGGACTGGGTAGGGGGGGAGGGGGGGGGGGGGGGGGACGCTAGCCGGGACGGCGCGTATGATGGCTAGGACCGGGAGGTGGTCGGAGCCGTGGGCCACATCGAGGACCTCCTGGTGGAGGTCACCGGGGAGTTGGTGGGTGATAGCCACGTCGAGGACATCAGGAGAGAAGCGGGGATTCTCGGGGTAGTGGGTGGGGGAGTAAGTGCCCACCACCGAATATCCGACTCGTACGGAGTCGGCATGCAGGCAGTTGCCGTCCGAGTTGGGGGTGCGAGAGCCCCATCCGGGGTGCTTGCAGTTCAGATCTCTGGCAATCACAGTCGGCTCTTCTGATAGGAACCTATGGATGTCGGAGATATCTAAACGCGACCCCGGAGGTTTGTAGCACGCATATAGATGGGTGCGGCGCGAGCCGAGGAGCACTTCCACTCCGAGAGCGTATAGCGAAGAGACTGGGGGAGGGGGGAGGAGTTGGTGCAGAATTTTCCTGCCGACCAGAACGGCGAGGCCTCTGCACACTCGCTCACCCCCTGGAAAATCCTGGCGGTAGGTGTAGTAGCCGGGAGCACTGAAACGGTCCTGAGGGGACAGGAGGGTTTCGCTAAGCAAGGCGACATCCACCTCGTACTCCCGAAGGAGGTGGCGAATCGAGGTCACCTTGCCGCGGACCCCCCGGACGTTCCAGTGAACGACCTTTAGGTGGACTGGGGCGTGGTTAGCCATTGGGAAATGAGGGAGGCAAAGAGGGTGGCCCCCTCGGGGAGGGCCTTCAAGAGGGTCTGGAGGATTTCCTCCCCGGCCAGGATTCTATTGAAGACATCCATGGCCAGGGAGAACAGAGCTTGTAGAAGCTGGGCCGTGGTCCTGGGGGACTCTCGGCGGCGAGAAGAGGGGGGGGCACGAGGGGGAAAAATGGCGGTAGTGATCGCCGGGTTCGCGGGCTCGGTGGAGAGCTCGGTCACCTCTGGTTTGGTGACCGGCGGGACAGTGCGTTTGATGCGCGCAGGGCGCGGGGGGCGCGGGGTGCGCTGCGGTAGTGGGGGGGCCGATAGAGTGGCATCATCAGCTGGGGGGGCTGCTACAACAGGGGGGAGGGGGAGGGCTAGGGGCTCTAACTCGGAGTCCGTGGCGGCATTGGAAGTCGCAACGGATTTGGCCCTTTTTTTGGTCCTGTCCTCGTCCTGGTCCGCTTCCGCTGCTTCGGGGCAGCTGGGGGGGGGGGGGGGGCAGCGGGGGGGAGGGGTCGTTTGCCTCCGCCATTAGGGATGTGGCGGTGGGCAGCGGCGGGGCAACCTCTCTCTCCTGGATATTGGGGGCGTCACTTACCCGGTTTGTGCGGGTTGTGCGGGCTAAGGGGCCCGCGCGGCGGTTGTTGGTTTCCCGGCGGAAGACCGGGCAATTCCGACTGTTGGCGGGGTGGGGCCCCTTGCAGTTGATGCAAGTGGGCGGGTCCGTTAGTGGCCGGGGGCAGTCGGCGGCGGCGTGCTCCTCGCCGCATCTGACGCACGCCGGCTTGCGGTGGCAGTTCCGGCTGGAGTGCCTGAACTGCTGGCAGCGGTGGCATTGGGCAGGGCCACTCTTCCCACGCCAGGCCTCCACCCTAATATTCGGCATGTTCAAAATTTCGGTCACCTTATAGATGTCTGGTACCAGGTTCGGGGTGCGCTTCAGTAGAACAAAGTAAGCGCACCCGGGTCGGTCCTTCCGGGCGAGGATTCGGGATACATGATCCACCTCGAACCCTTTGGCGGCGAGATCAGCGGCTATCCTATCCGTGGGTGTATTGACCGGTAGGCCATGGATGCCTACCTTTAAACCGCGGTCCTGGGGCAGCGCGTACGAGTACCAACTAACCTGGTTGGACTCGCTCAGGTCAGCTAGGTACCTCTGCACGCACCGGTACTCCGTTTCTCCCTCTGGGGAGAATTTTACCCCCTGGCCGTACGTCTTCGCATTCGGGGGGTGCCCCAGGAGGGCCCTGAGGCGGCTAAAGTGGTCGATCCAGTCATCGAGCTTCTCGACGATGATTGGAGGGCACCGGGGGGGTGCTTTCGGCGGCGGAGAAGATGCCTTCGCTGTGGGGCCGACGGAGGTTACCGGGTTCACTTCCATCGGCGAGGGGGCCCTCGAGGTAGAGGCCACTGGGGATCCGGATGGCACGGGGGCGGTGGTCGCTGCGGCGTAGGTTGCCGGGCGATCGGCGCGCTTGGCAGGCGGCGAGACGTCTGAAGACGCCTCTTGGCGCTGCCGCTTTGTTACCTGCACGGGAGGGGCAGGGGGCGGGGGCATGATGCTCGACGAAGGGGCCGGTACCGGGGCCTTCGGAGCAGGAGCACTTACCCCTCTGCGGTCTTCTTCCGGCGGGGAGGCCGGCGAGGCGGCGAGGGCGGGCTATAGGCTCGCTGCGGGTGGTGTATGCGGAGGGCGCGAGGCGCTCACCTCCGTAGTGCGGCGCAAGGGGCGCGGCGGAGAGGCCGGACCCTTATCGGCTGAGCGGGTCGGGGGCCCAGACTCGCGGCGGGTCGCCGTCGGAAGGCATTGGGGCGGGGGGGTGTCAGCACACCCCCGCGAGAATGCCGAGGACGGCCCGGGGCGAGCGGTATCCGTACCGCTCAAGCTGGGCTCGGCGGCAGAGTGGTATGCGCGCTCGGACGTGCGCGAGCTGGACCTCGAGGAGGGTCCGCTGCGCGACGCGACAGAGCTGGCGCGGGAATGGCTGGGGCGGTCGCGGCTATGCGGCCGCGAACCACGGTCGGCCATGGTGACGGGGCACTGTGTTAGCGTCCACCGTAATTTAGGCACATGTTCATAATGTCACACACTATAACACTATAACACATGTACGTAGGCACAAACACAAAAGGTATTCACACGGCACGATAGGGAACTGAACTAAACACGATAAAACTAAAACACGAAACACGTATTTAGTGTCAAAGTAGTCACTATAAGTGTACTTACTTGCACGATTCACTAGAAGGCTGGCTCTCCGTGACCCGACGTTGGAAACAAGTTCCCAACGGGAGGCCAAGGGCAGTGCAACCCCTCGGCAAGGCGGCAATCCGCTCGTTATTCTAACGAATGACGAGTGGATTGACGATCGCGAGTGGGGTATAACGGCACTGCACTAGGGGCGGGTCGGCACGAGCGTGGAGTGAGCGGGACACTCGACACGTTTTGAACGAGACGGCACTACCGCGGAGTGAGCGAAACACTACGACGCGGATAGAACGAGACGGCACGAAAACGCGGAGTGAACGGGAACGCACTAGCACACACGAGAGACAGGACGATCCGACAGCCTTAGTTTTTTTTTTTTTTTTTTTTCGAATGGGTCTACGCTAATGGCTTTAAGCCCTCTTAGCTTAGTCGGTCTGGTGACTGCCATTTGGCAGTCGTTTGGTGGGAGAAACAAAGAGGGAGTTTGACCCCCCTCTTACATCACCCCCTAGTTGGTGATGTGCTAACTGATTTTTGGGAATAACCTCGGTTAAGCTATTTTTAGGACTGGAGAGATAGTCCCTCCTGCTGAGGGGTCAGACCCCTTCCACACTCTCTGACGAGTGTGGTTGCTCACGCGCGGTAGCACAAACTAACGGCGTATTTGTACGGATAGAGAAGCTCGATTTTAAGGATCTGGGAGGGCCGTCCCTCCCCCCTTCCGCGTGCGGTCGGGTGGACTCACGCGCTAATGTCCTGATGTCGAGTGTCGATGTCTTTTTTGGTAAACCCCAAGCAGGTTTGGAGGGAGGAGGGGCAGGGACGTACCTCTGCTTGGGAGGGGCACCTCTACTTGGAGGAATTTTGCGCCTTTTTGCTTGGGGTGCGCGTTTGCACCCTTTGTAGTTGGCCGGATGGCCAGATGAATTGCATAGGACGCAGCTGGGGGGAGTAGTCTCCTCAGCTGGGTTCCTACGCGGACATTCGGACGTGCCGTGGTCGCCCAGGCATTTGACACAGCGCGGTCTGGCGAAGCAGTTCCGCGCTGAGTGGCCGTACAGTTGGCAGCGGTGACACTGCCCCGGCATTCCCCTTTTATAGGGGGGTTCGATAGCTAAGCCTGTAATGTGGCATATATTTTTAATGTTAAAGATGGCTTTTCCCTCCGGAGTGAGGGGAAGCACGACAAGTACCATGTTGTATAGGTACTTTTTTGTTGGGTGGTACATCCTGTGTACCTCTTTGGCGGGGATCCCCTGTCTGCAGAGGTCCTCGAGGACGGAGTCTGTGGAGAGCTCTTTATCGACACCCTTGATGACGACTCGCAGAGTGGCTTCGTCCTCCAGGGCATACGTATGATAACCGATCTGCTTTTCTCTGAGAAAAGCAGTCAGTTTCCTATGATCGTTTGGGGTTGGGACCTGCATCATGATTCCGTTTGGGGTGTTGCGGGCTGACGAGTAGTTTATACACTGCTCGTTTATTGCTGCATTTACAAGGTTCCACTTTGCCTTCTCCTGTACTATGACAGGAGGCGGCAATTTGGGGGCCTTGGGGCTTTTCGGGGCTGCGACTGTTTGGTCGTCAGTCTGCATGGGTTCAGTACGGGTGGGGGTTCCGGGTTTAAAACCCCTGAAGACTCTACCGTTTCCGCTTTTCGCGGTTTTTGCCGGTGGTGTCGGCGAGGAGCAGGCCGCAGAGGAAGCGCCGTTCGCGCGTTTCCTCTTCTTGGTCTTTTTACTCTTTACGGTTTGAAAACCGTCATCCCCCTCGGAGATCTCCTGCTCGGAGCAGGACATCTCCGACTGGGATACATCAGTATAATTGTCATCGCTCTCATGCGATGACTTTGTAGTCGCCGTCGTCACCGGTGACGACGGCGATTCTTCGGACGTAGCTGCCGGGGAAGCCGGTGAGCTGGTAGGGACATAGGTTGCACTAAATGATTCCCAGGCCTCTAAGATTCCTGGGCATTGTTTCTCCAAGCAGGTCAGGAATATCCTTACCATGGTGCTGTCCATGGTCAGGCTATTTACCCTGACTTTCTTGGGTCTGCTCTCAATTTGAAATTTTTAATTTGGGGATTCAACCCCTCCCGGCATCCGGGGGGGAGGTGTGTGCGTGGAGGAGTCCACAGGTGTGTATCCTAATCGGCAATTTCACTCTACTTACTTTTCTTTTGTTCCTCGGACGCAGGAACACACCGACACTACACTATCGCTATGCGAAGCGATCGCGAAGGTGGAAAAGTGTTAGAAAACGGTCGCGCCTAAAAATAACGGTCGCCGCGAAAAATAACGGTCGCCGCGAAAAATAACGGTCGCGGCGGGAAACCCAACGGTCGTGACGGAACCCGCGAACAATTCCGGCGTCACAACGATGCTTTAAGCCCCGAGGTGAAGGCACTGGCACTGTGTAGCGTATTATAATAATCACTTCAAATAAAGAACTGTGCATTAACTTTAGCAGTTGAGCGTTACCAAATCTGACTGCCGCCCAAATCGGAATTTGAGAGCAGAATAGCCTTAGTTCGATATGGATATATCTTATAGTTCTATCAATTCGCAGAGAGCTCCGTGGCCTAGTGAGTAGACCGTTTGATTCGCACCACAGACTACTAAGGGATACGTATATTCGCACTCGAGAGAGTGTAGGTTCGATTCCTAGATTGTAGCGTGTACCAATGAGACTTTTTCAGATCTCAAGTAAATTATACGAACGCTCTAATGGTGAAGGAAAACATCGTGAGGAAACCCGCACATGTCACCCAGACGTATGGACCAGTCATTCCTCTGTACTAGGCTGAGTGTGTGAGAATGCCCTATGTGCTGGGGCAACCATACGACATTTAAAAACCAACTGTCCCAGGCACTACAGTATTTCAAGAGTGGTTACTTCGCTCAGAGAATACTGTATAAATCATCCGCTACCGGGTGAAAAGGCCTAGGTTTTTTTTTATCGATTCTCATCAGATGGCGTTAATTTTTCCTTGTATGAAGAATTTTTTAAGCTAAATGTACATTTTATATATTAAATGTATACAAAATAGCCTGTCCTTATGTATATATCTGCGGTAAAATAGGGCCCTTCAAATACTTCATGATAATGGAGAAAATTTTAAAACAAAACACGTTTTCTACTTATTCAGATGCCTCTTTGCTTTAATACATATTTTATGTAACATAAAGCGCTCTGAGTGCTAAGTCATAAAAAAAATTTATTTTCCTGATACTTTTAAGGAACTTTTTATAACAAGACTTCTTAAGCCATGCTTTTGTTATGGATCCCTAGTCTACATAAAGCAGATATAAAAAATTGAAATCCTGGCCGTCAAAAACTCTACTCACCAACCGTCCGAACCGAACCGTCGAAATTGTTTTACCGGTTCTCACCTTAATGTTCCCTTAATTGCATTAATAGTATTTATTCATTGAAATATAATATGTAGATATTTAAACTGAGTCAGTCTTTTATGTTCTTTTAATTTCAATTTAAATTTTTTATAATAATAATATTATTCAAATTTTAAAGTACTTTCTAAGAACATTAAACACCTGATGCAACTTCCAAGGGGCTAAGTCTAATGGGCTATGTATTATGTATAATTTCCTACTTCAATTGTAATAAAATTTCAAGGAAATCGTAATTAGAGAAATTTCTGACGAAGACACGGCGCGACTAGTTTATTTTAGTTACTTTCATAGTAGAATGTCCTACGGCATCCTTTTATGCGGAAATGCCACCTACATTAATACAATATTTGTGCTGCAGAAGCGAGCAATATGTTCAATTTACAAAATGTCCCCTTTTGAATCTCTGAGAGAAAAGTTTAAAGAAATAGTTATTCTGACCGTCGCTTCCTAATACATTTTGGATAATGTATTATATGTTAGAAAGAATATTAGTAATTTTAAAACTAAAAGCGACCATCACTGTAGAAACACTAGAAATAGGCACAAGCTAGATATGTCGGTGATCAGACTAAGTCAAGTACGCAAATCCTTTAATGGTCAATGTATGCCTATATAATACCTATACAATAGAATCCCAGAACACGTTCAAAATCTTTCCATTAATAAATTTAAAAAAGTAGTTAAAGAACGTTTGTGTGTTAAAGCTATATAAGCATAGGGTCAATGATTTTATTGACGATCGCACACTATGGGAATAGGATGGCCACCTTCACGGCTGCTTCTATGTACTATATGTATCTGACTTTTGTTAATATTATAGAGACTAAGTGTACATATCGTAGAAATATATATATTTTTTAAATAGAACAATTTTCCATATTTTTGCTAAAAGATGGTCCCGTGCGAGTTTATTACGCCGGGCTAGTTCACGAATCGGTGGTAGGCATCACGTAGGGACGGTAAGGGTTGCTTTATAACCTATATGGAAATAAAACTTTTTTGATTTTATTTTTTATCATATATGACTTTTATTCCAGTAGGTAAATATTATATCCGGACTGCTTTTTAGGTTTTAATGAAAATAACATACCGATTCCACAATAAAAGAAAATATTGGCTTGGCACCGTATTCTTTGGCACTTGTGTTAAAATTTCCACACAAATTAACGCCTCTTTACTCGTTTCGATTTTCAGTTACCCGGCGATCAGGACACCGCGCTACACGGTGCTGCAGGCGCTGCGGCTGTGGTTCGGCAACCCGCGTAATAGAGGCCATTTGCAGGTACACCATGTAGGGTCACCACACGACTCACTTTTAGCGGAACTCAAACTCAAACATATTTGTTCAACTAGGACCCGTACACAAAACAGCGATGCGAATTTGCAACGAAGAAAACAGCGATGCGAATTGCTGCGATGCGATTCTAAATTGCATGTGTCACGAAATCGCATTGCCTTTCAGTTTTCTACGTTGCGAATTCGAGTTTTGTGTACGGTCACTTAAATCCATATTGCCACTTTTGAATGTCAAGACTCTAGTTGCATGGTCCAAAGTGCAGTTTTCGACATTTTAAGAAGACCGATGATGGTTAGAAGTGTAAATATTTTTAGTATAATATTATGAATAAATTAGGTGAGAAGGTTTTACATTCTGAAGCCTTAGGTACTTATAGATAATAAATATTCATTTAGTTATGTACACCTACTGAAATCTTACTTAACTACAATTTACGACTTAATACAATATACCTACTACTAATAATACCTTATCTTGTTATTATTATCTTGTTATTAATTTTATTAACGTGACATTCAGACTTTCTCCTAACAAATCTGTGACAATGTCATTCCTACTACTTTTATAAATGTGAAAGTTTCTGAGGATGGATCGATATATGGATGGAGGGATGGATGATTGTTACTCTTTCACGCAAAAAGTACTGAACGGATTTTGATGAAATTTAGTATGGTAGTAGTTTAAGCTCTGGATTAACACATAGGCTACTTTTTATTCCGTAAAAGTACAGTGTTCCCGTGGAATACTGTAGTTACACGGGCGGAGCCGCGGGCAAAAGCTAGTCAGAAATAAATATAACTAACTTTAAGACATGGTTAAAACTTAATACGAAAATAGCTGACTCGTGAGTCGTGAGTCGAATAAGCGTCAAAAGTGACGTGTTTACTACGTGATGTGCTACTCGTAATATCTGATTGAAAGTACTGTCAGAAACAATTTCAAGGAATAAATGGAGTTAAAATAGCAATCTCAAACTTTCAAGGAAAATATTTGTCCAGTCTTAAAGTAAAAAAAGAAGAATGAAATCCCATTTAATTATGCAATTACATATAGGTAAATAAAATTTTATTGAAATCAGGACTGGATATGAATAAAAAATTGTTGTTGCCATATTCATGGTGAAAAGAAGCTTTAAAGGGGATTAAAATAGCAAAAAAAGGTACCTACATATTTAATAACTAAAATTAGATAACTTGGAAGCGGAATAATGTATATAATATATTTCTCTATAAGCTCTTACGAAATATAATAAAGATAATGTTAGAAGTTTTTGTCTACTAGTATTTATTAGACTAATAGTAAACAAAAAGCGATAAGCGCAACTTTTTTCAACTGAATATTATAATATCACGCACAAAACAGAACAGACAATTTATATGCACTAGGACCGTAATCCTGATAAAATCAGTGGCCATTGTCACCCCATCCGTCCCATACCATTTGCGGTCGCCCATACGTCTTCGTGTTTTTGTCGGCAGTCCAATTTTTTTGTAACAATTTTCGAACGTTTCCAATCGTGTTCGATTTTTAAAAGGCTATTTGTGTCGCCCGAGTTTGTTTATGGTCAGCGGGCGACAGATAAAAATTTATCATGGATGAGGTTCATATGGAAAAATAGAATTTTATCATTCCATTATTAATTGCCAGTTGAAAATGGTATTGGTTTTGTCGTTTTAATTCGATTTTACCATTGTTGCTTTCCTTTATTATATTATAAGGATTCAGATATCTATGTTCAAATTAATCCTTGATGATGACTCTCATTGAGTCAGATGATAGTGACCAATATTATGGAGTATAGTTACATTATCTCTGGTCACCAAGAGAAGACCTTCAAAAATCGAAACGAAGTTATCAAAATATATTTAAGGCTAGTTCCAGAAACCTATTTATTAGATATACAGTGTCCACACTTAAACTGCCCCACTTTTGAGGTTGTTTGGGGCAGTCGAGGTTTGACATTTGTCATTTTGACATTTTTGCTTTTCGCACAAAGATTTCAAAACTAAGGATTGACTATGACGTACATTTGACAGAACAAATCTTTATACAAGAAAAAGTTGGGAGTTTTGCCGAGGAATTCAATGGGTGACATTGTGGTTATTGTATTTCTTTCTTAAATTTGTATTGTTTCGGTTGGACTAAATGCAAATATTCTAGCAATATGAAATATTGCTAGAATATTAACCATTAAATATTCCTTAACGTGCACAAGTGTGGACAAGTGGTACAATTTCAAAAAACTTGCTATTTTGTGTTCCTCCAAAACTCCCTAGAAACTTTCAGTAAAGCTTCTACCACTTTACTGAATCGACTGACTTGACTCATTGACTGCACTAACTATTTATTTGGACTTTGACTAGACTTGAGACTTGACGATTTAGGAATACGGTGTTGAAAATTGAAAGGAAAATTCTTTTTCCCGCCTTTTAAATTTGACACTAAAAAATGGATTTATGGCGAGGCCATATACTTAATAAAAATAAAAAAGTCACGCCATCTTGGTTTCACCATGCCTCAAATGTCAAAATCGCCCCAAAATCCCCAAAAGTGGGGCCTTTTATGTGGGGACAGTTTTTGACTCGACATGCCTCGTCTATAATATATACGTCGTATGTTTCCGCAGTATAATCACTATAATATAATATCTAATATATAAAACTCTCGTGTCATAGTGTTTGTCCCCGAACACTATGACACGAGAGTTTTATATATCACTCCTCCGAAACGGCCAGACCGATTCTTATGTACTTTTTTTGCATATTCACTAGGTCTGAGAATCAGTCGTAATATATTTTTTCAACCCCTAAATGATAAGGGTGATCCACCCCAAAATATTTTTTTCCCCAGAATCAAGGGACAAGAACATATGTCATACATTGTATATGTCATAGTCAATCTTTACGCATATTACGAAAATGCAGTGCCCAAACTAACTACTCACTATTCACTTCACTAATAAATTATATGTGAACATACAAACAATATAATATTATAATAACATGAACCAATAAATAACTTTCATTAATGTTTAAACGCTCAACCCTCAGGACGGAGAAATTACGAAATTCCAGTGTATGTACCTTAAATCACCTAATATTTCAGACCCTTAACCGCCGAACCCACTCGCTCTTAGGTATAACCCGGGTAGGTTGTGCTGCCGTACATATCCAATACATTTTATTGTTTGTTATATTCCGTTCAGGTCCAATTTCATCTAAACCACAATATAAACAAAATTATTGATTCGATCAATCAATGTGTCATTGTATTTACTTATTGCACGATAAACAACTGACATTTAAAATTGGTAGCATTACGTATTTTATAATTGTTCTGTGTGGACCTAAACGGAGTATATGTACCTATTGAATGTTTATCCACATAATCCAATATTGTCCCTATTACCGACGAGGACAATAACTAGTATTTTGAGTAAATTTTTAGGGTTTTATGGGTACATGAAGGGTTATTACTGGAATAATAATATTCCAGTAATAACCCTTTATGTACGGTCTGTTGCTGATATAATAACAAATACCTACTAATTCGTCTGTCGGTGATGACGGCGATAGATAGACGGCATGCGTGGAGTGAGGATACAATATGTTTTATCATAGCTGCACGCTTTGATCATAATAATTAACAATTTTGATTACTTTTAACTTCCGGAATTTTTGTTAGATTTTTCAAAAAATTCTTGTTAGATTTTTTTTTCTAGTTTAATTACCTCTACAATTAAGAAAAACGAGTGTGCTTTAGACCACATGACTGAAGTAAAACTCACAAACGAACTACAGACTGAGATATATTTCGTGCACTGGCTATGAGAGAATGAGAGAAAGATAATGTGCGCGCGCACTGCTCTCTCTTGCTCCTACAGTAATGTAGGAAACGTAACTCTCTCTCTTTTCATCTTCACTAACTTATATCTCCCTCTCAGCTTCCGTTCGCCTCGCCCGATCGCACCTTTCGTAACACTCTCGTCACGCATTCCCCAGCTTACTCCCCAAGTCAAGCGTGCGTAAAGGCGTTCAAAAAAACAACCCCGCTCGAGTAACCCTCAACAATCAATCCTCCCATATCGTCAGATTAGCATAATTGAAACTTTTTAGTTAGTTTCTTAATCTGTCTAGCTCAAGTATTTCGGATGTTTGATTTTTATTCTAATCTGATTTCTCCTTAGCGTACCCCCTTTATTAAGAGTTCATACTCGCCGGAGGTACCCCAAAATCCCCTTTTGGGCTCACTAGCCATAGCCCGTCAGTGCTTCATAATTATACAATTATATATTATATATATATATATATATATATATATATATATATATATATATATATATATATATATATATATATATATATATATATATATATATAGAATCGCGCTGTCGCTGCCTTATATAAAGTGGGTATTGTCGTTTATTTACTTCTGTATGTATACGCAACTCCGCTCAGACCTCAAACGCGAATGGCGTGCGACATGTCGCATATTGAATTTTCCCTTCATTTTTGACGGATATAAATGATAGTAAACCGAGATTTAATATATGCAATATTAGATGCCCTTGAGCTTTGAAGCCCAATTTTCTTAACTATATAATTTATATAATGCCGTTTTCGGTCCACGCGCTGACTCATTTCTGTACGCAGCAAGAGCGCGCGCGATCGGGACTGCCTGAAAATCCAAACGGCATTTAACTGATAACATTTAAGAGAATTGCTCCCCTGTTTACTGTGCTACCCCTATATGTGACAAATAACAAATTTCATCCAAATCGGTCTTGTAGTTTCGGAGCCTCTTTATTATAATACTAGCTGTTGCCCGCTGCTCCGCCCGCGTAAATATACAATCGGGTATCCCGCGGGAAAACTGTACTTTTCCGGGATAAAAAGTAGCCTATGTTTTAATCCAGAGCCTATACTACTACCATACCAAATTTCATCCAAATCGTTCAGTAGTTTTTGCGTGAAAGAGTAACAAACATCAGTTCATCCTTACAAACTTTCACATTATAATATTAGTAGGATTAGTATAGACAAGTCCTCACTTAGCATGGGATTAGATTGACGTGAAGTTAAGTACATGTCCAATCTATTGTATATTATTATGTATTTTGAATAAAGAATAATTGAATTTAAATTTTTAACCACCGACGAAAACAGAGAGGTCTCATAAGTTTGACATGTCTGGCTACGTATGTGCGTGTGTGCGTGTCCCTTTTCTTAGCTATAATTCATCAACATCAGCTCACTCACTGCTGAAAATTATTAATTTTGTTTGTTTAAACAAGGTATACCTACTATGTAATGTCTGTCCCAGTAATTTGTACTGTACGTACTGTAGGTGTTACGTGTACAAGTGTGGCGGCAATCGCTTTCTATCGGCGATTACCATTTGCCGGTCTCAATACTTAAGAGTGCGCTAGTCAACGGCTCGCACTCAATGTGGCGCGCGGGGAAAATGCTTATTATTTCTCCTAACGTCGGGGAAAAAAGGATATACCCATAAAATAGTAATCTATACATAGAAGAGAAGAGAAGCTATAGTGCACACATTTATACTGCTTTGTAAAGTATTTTAGAAAAGGCGTCTTCAAATTAAGCAAATCGACACTCAGCTGGTGGTGTTTTATGAAAAAAAAATATAATATTTTTGTTTGAAGTGAAGTTATCTCAATTGCTGAATAATTTAAACTGTGTCGGTATGTGCTTGCTTTTTTATTTACATTCTTCGTTTGTTTTTTATTTACGGTCAAGGTTGCGCTAAAACTCCGATGTTTGGAGGCTATGATCTTCTAAACTAATTAAAATTTTAGAATTTTATGCACATACCGACCTAGATAAGTGTAATAAAAAATCGATATTACGCTAAAATTTGGGTCTACAGTGTTTGATTTTAGAGTAAATCACCAACAGCGTTTGTATGGAGAAAAAACCAACTAGTGCAGCTTTAAGGCTGGGACTATATGATCCGAAATCTGGAAGGCCGTAGAAAATTCTGAGCATTGAAAATATAACTCTGCGCTAATACAATAGAGTTGAAAATCAAACACACGAGTGTCGAGTCAAATATTAATGTCATATGACAGCTCGACACTAGAAACTTCCATTTTCAACTCTATTGTATTTGCGCAGCGTTCTATTTTCAGTGGTCTGAATTTTCACGGCGGTCCGGATTCCGGAGCGTATAGTCCCAGTCTAATGTGATCCGCGTGCCAACAGTCGGACTGCCTGATATTCTGGCTGCTGTCGACGGTGACGGCGGGGCTGCTGGCCGTGTGCGTGGTCGGCACGCAGTACTTCGTGTTCGAGGGCAACGCCTATAGTAAACACGGCACGACGAGGAAGAGTGGAGGTGCATTGCAGGCTTCCGTGCCCAAAGGCTAAGGCTGGAACTATTTGATCCGGAATACAGCGGTGCCGGGAAAATTCAACGCCCAAACAAACCCAGCCTAAAAACGGGACCCTTATTATTAAGACTCTGCTGTCCGTCCATTTGTCACCAGACTGTATCTCATGAACCGTTGACCGTTGAACCGTCGACCGAGACAGTTGAAATATTCCCACACGTACCGCATACATATATACTAGATACAACTCATTACTAATTTCAAGCACTGCAGTTAAACAAATACCGAGCAAAAAGAAAAATTAGTTTTTTGTATGGGTACCCCCTTAAATTTTTAGTTTATTTTTATTTTATATATTTATTTATAAATGGAATAATATATAACTTAATATTCAGTGAATATTTCAAGCGTCTACCTGCAGTTGCCGGTAGTAATATTGAGCAAAAACGGTAAAAACTCGCGTTTGTTGTATAGGCGCCTCTCTTAAATATTAATTTTATTGTTTTTAGTAGGTATTTGTTGTTAAAGCGGCAACAGAAATACATCATCTCTGAAAATTTCAATTGTCTAGCTGTCACGGTACACGAGATACAGCCTGATGACAGACAGACAGACAGGCAGACGGACGGACAGCGGAGACTCAGTAATAGGGCCCGTTTTTACAATTTTGGTACGGAACTCGTAGGCGTGGCATAGAAACACATTATACACTAGATGTTGCCCGTGACTTTCTTGCGCGCTTCGTTTTCGCTTTTGATTTCGCCGCGATAAAAAGTAGCCTATATCCTTCCTTGTTTTCTAATCTATGTCTGTGCCAAATTTCATTAAAATCACTATAGTGGGTACGGTACGGTACGGGTAGCCTATTCATTGCAAGCAAACAAACAAATTTGTCCTCTTTATAATATTAGGTCTTTACCTATGAAATTTCCGTTTTGTATGAAAAAATTTAAACGAATTTTTTTCATGTACTTTTTAATTATATAAATCGAAGTAATCACCCATGCAATCAATGCATCTTTGCCAACGCAGTGGCAGTTTATTGATGCCCTTCTTAAAGAAATCAGCTGGACAGGAGGCAACAAATTCTTCAAAGGCGTTTTGTACTGCCTCTCGGGTATTGAATTTTTTTCCCGCCAAGAAGATATTCAAATTCTGGAAAAAGTAGTAGTCTGTAGGCACAAGGTCTGGTGAGTATGGCGGCTGACGGAGAGTTTCCAACCCCAGTTCTGGCAACTTGGAGACCATCTGCTGTGCAATATGAGGTCGCGCGTTGTCGTGCAGGAGCAGCGGAGACGAGCGATTGACCAATGCTGGTTGGAGATGTGCCAGCTTCTCCGTCATTGTGTTCAGTTCTTCTCAGTGCACATCTGCAGTAATGCTCACCCCGTTTGGTAAGATGCTGTGATGAATCACACCGACGCTAGACCACCAAACAGTGACAATCACTTATCTACGGGTAAGTTTTCGTTTAGGGCATTGTTTAGGTGCTGAACCGCGCTTGCGGTTATCAAACAGAATCCATTTCTCATCGCAGGTAACAATGCAGTTCAAAATTCCTTCATTTGTGTGTCTGTTGAGCAGTGCAAGGCACGTCTCGACGCGTACTTCGCGCTGGCGATCATTGAGTTCGTGAGGCACCCATTTGTCAAGCTTTTATACCTTGCCAATTTGACGCAAATGGACCAATATTGTTTTGACGCTAACGTCGAAAGCTGCTGCTAATTCAGCCATAGATTGTGTATCATCAGCTTCCACAATCGCCTTTAATTCGTCATTGTCGACCAGTCTTCGGACGACCGCGAGGTTCATTTTTCAGGTCTAAATTTTCAGAACGGAAGCGAGCAAACCAATAACAGGTGGTGCGTTGGTTTGTAGTATTAGCTCCGTAAACGTCGTTGATGTTGCGTGCCGCTTGTGCCGCGTTGCTGCCACGACGGTATTCATATTCCATAATTACTCGAATTTTTAACGTATCCATGACGAGGTAAATGATTGAAATGCGATGAAAATGTAACACTAATCAATAAATAAATGACTACTTTTGGAAAAAGAATTCCATGTTTTTAAAATAAAATTAATTTGAAATTAGAATTCTTAGCCAAACAAAAATTATTTTGATTTGAAATGGCCAGTACTGCAGAACGGCAATTTCATAGGTAAAGACCTATTATTATACAAGTATTGATTTCATTCTTCAGGTATCTCCCACCGTATCACAGAAACGGCTATGGATTTCTTCATGGCGATAGTACTATGCGGTTACTCCGTGACTGTGTACCTGTTGTGGAAGGACCACTTCCTCATGTGGAATAGATGGAGGCGCGCCAACGTAAACGTCAGGCTAATGCTCACGCCTGACTCAAACCCCGTACCGTTCGTGCCTAGATCTAGATATAGCATTGTTTAATGTTTTATTATTATTATATTTTTAGAGTACTATATTTATTTTTCATTGTAATTGCCTATTTTTATTAATTTTATTTCTTAAATAATAATAGTAATCAAACTAAAAAAAAAAACAAATTGTGTTTTGGCGCGGATATAAAAGTGTGATGTTGTTGTTTTTGTATTTATTCCATAATGGACTGAGATCCCAGCCCCGCCAGACTCTCCTTATATTCCTACTGATAGAATGTATTTCATATTATTTCATTACCGTGACACGGTTAGGCACACTACACGAGGAGTTTTCCTCACTACACACCTCCCCTCCCGGTCGCCGGGAGGGGCTGTATCCCCCAATATTAATTAGAGAGCAGAATTTCTTTTCACAACCAGGATAAAACTTCCTAATTATGGCCGACGCCTTAATCAGGAAGTTCCTGACGTTCCTTCAGAACGAATTCCCTGATGCCGCTAAGAAATGGGAACGCTTCGCGAGCGCCCATGAAGCAGACTCACCGGCGTCGCCCGATTGCGACGCCCCGCTAATCCCGGCCGAAACAGAGCCCTTATCATCTCCTTCAGAGATGTCTTGCTCAGAGCAAGAAACCGACCGTAGTGAACAAGGCGAGTTCACTACCGTCAGATATAAGAAGACGAAGAAGAGGAAGCGCCCAGAAGGCACCTCCTCTCCAGTCTTATCTTCCCCGACCAAATCGGTCCGCAAAAATAGGAAAACCGTGCAGGCTCATGGCTCCGCGACCCCCGTTACCTCAACGGCCCCTCTGGCCTCCCAGGCCCCTCTGGCCACCCAGGCTCCGCTGGCCTCCCAGGCCCTTCCGGCATCTCAGGCCTCCCTGGCCCCTCAGGCCTCCCAGGCCCCTCAGGCCTCCCAGGCCCCTCAGGCCGTCCGTACGCCAAAAATGCCTCCTCCTGTAATCATACAGGAGAAGGCCAAATGGAATATAATTTCTGCGGCAATAAACGAGCAAAAGCTTCGATACTCTTCTGCGCACACGACCCCCATAGGGATCAAAGTGCAGGTTAAGTCGCCGGAGGACCACCGCCTCCTCACCGCGTTCCTACGCGCAAAGAACATAGGCTACCATACGTATGCCCTTGAAGGCGAGCGCCTTCTGCGCGTCGTCATTACAGGAGTCGATAAGTGCCTCTCCACAAAAGAGGTACTCATGGACATCCAGTCCCAAGGTTTTCCCGCCTTAGAGGTACATCGCATGTACCACCCTATCAAAAAACACGAGTACAATATGGTACTAGTAACCCTCCCTCTTACACCAGAGGGCAAGGATATCTTCAATATCCGAGCCATCTGTCATATTACGGGCATCCGCGTCGAGCCCCCCCGTAAAAGGGGCATCCCTGGCCAGTGCCACCGATGCAAACTTTACGGGCACTCGGCACGGAATTGCCAAGCTAGGCCGCGTTGCGTTAAGTGCCTCGGTGACCACGGCACCTCTGACTGTCTCCGTAAGAGCCCAGCTGAGGAGTCCGAACCCCCCAGCTGTGTTCTCTGTAAGTCTAAAGGACACCCCGCCAATTATAGAGGGTGCAAAAAAGCACCCAAAGTAAAAAAGCGTAGTGCACCGCAGACAAAAAGTGCCCCCCCCAAACAGAGATTCGTCGCTGCCCCCCTACCCTCCCAATCTGCATGGTTCAAGCCCGCGCAGAAACGTAGTTCGGAGCTAGCGGTTTCCCCCGCTCTCCCCAGTAAGGCCATGCCCTCCGCGCCCGTAGCGCCTAAGGCCACGCCCCCTCCGACTCCCAGCTTCACTGCAGACCTCTCTTTCGTCCAGCAGTTTTTAAGCAACATCGGGCCTATTGACCCGATGGAGCTTTCTATTTTAGCGACAAAACTAAAAGGATCGGCCACAGACCGCATCCAAGCTTTGTCAGACCACCAGGTCTTGATCCGTCAGATCAAGGCCCTCTCCACAAACGGTAATTAATGGAGCCCTCGGGAAGGACAAAGCCGCACTCGTTACGCGTAGTGTCGTTCAATACGAACGGCATTAGGAATAACATTAGCGAAATTCGCGATTTTGTAAGCAGCCAAAATGTCGATATTCTTCTAGTGCAGGAGACTTTCTTAAAACCTAGCATGAGGAGCCCTAAAATAGCTAACTACAAAATAGTCAGAAACGATAGAACTCGATCCCGACTCGGAGGTACTCTTATCTACTATAAAAAATCACTACATTGTATTCCACTAGAGCCACCGTCATTGTTAACTTTAGAAACATCTGTTTGCCATATTAGTATGTCCGGTCACGGACCCATTGTTATAGTAAGCGCGTACTTACCGTGCAACAAAGAACTCCATTCAAGCGACCTACAGGCGCTATTCAATTTAGGTAACGCTGTCATCATTGCCGGCGACTTTAATTGCAAACACACCGAGTGGGGCAATGTTCATAACAATAGAAACGGCACCATCCTTTGTAATTTAACCGACACTTTAAATTTTGCATTATTAGCCCCCACCGACCCCACTCGCTATGACACCAATGAAAACATCAACGGTGTCATACGCGATCCTAGTACGATAGACATAGCCTTAGTTAAAAATGTTTCTCTCAATATCAATATTGAGACTCTCCACGAGCTTAACTCAGACTTAGTTATGATTACACTTAGTTATGATTACACTTGGTAGTCTTAACCCCAATAATTCTAGTACTAGGAAGATAATAGATTATAAATCACTAGCGGAGAACATTAAAGTCCTTCATTCTAGCCACTTAGACAAAATCCCCGATATTATAGATAGTAAAGAGACAGCCATAGAGGCCGCCTCCCACTTGACCGATCACCTGGTAGCGACCATAGAGAACTCATCTAGGGAGGTGCCAACGACCCCCAAGGGCCGTTGGCCCCTCCCTGAGGACATAAGGGAGTCCATCAGACTCCGAAATACGGCTAAGCGCACATATGATCGCTACCCGTCGGAAGAGTGGAGGAAAGCCCTCCGTCACTACGAGAGGGAAGTTAAGTTTAAAATCAAACAGCACAAAGCCGAGAGTTGGGATCGACTTCTCAGTGATTTAGAACCGTCTCACGTGGCGTACTGGCCACTCGCGAAGGCCCTCAAAAACAACACGGAGAGCGACATGCCTCCGTTAGATAGACCTAACCGTCCTCCTGCATTCGAAGACATTGACAAGGCCAAGTGCCTAGCTGATAATTTCGAACAACAGTGCCGGCCGAGTACTCTCCCGATTGATCCCGTGCACCTTAGCTTAGTAAATAGCGAGGTCAACAGCCGACTCTCGAGGCCACCTGATGTAGACAGGGTGAGGATGGTGGACTCGGAGGAGGTCAGTGACATTATCAAGTGTATGAATGCCAAAAAGGCCCCAGGCCTCGACGGTATTTCAAACAAAACACTTAAAATGTTACCGTCCGAGCTAATTCAACTACTAGTGAACATCTTTAACGCCCTCTTAGTAGGATGTTCATTTCCAGACATTTGGAAAGTAGCTATTGTCATAGGTATCCACAAACCGGGGAAACCCCGGAAGGTGCCTGGTAGCTACCGTCCAATAAGTCTCATTAGCTCCCTAGGTAAAGTCTACGAAAGAGTTATTAAAAGGCGCCTTAATGACGTCATAACCGACAAAAAACTCCTTCCAGACGAGCAGTTTGCCTTCCGCGAATTGCACAGCTGTCCCGCTCAAGTACACCGCTTAACGGGGTACATATTATCTAGCAAAAACGACAGGAAGACGACATGCGCCGTATTCTTTGACATTGCAAAAGCTTTTGATAAAATTTGGCATAACGGACTGTTATACAAACTCTATCAAATGGAAATACCCGATTATCTCGTTCTACTAATTAGTAACTTTTTAAAAAATCGTAAATTTCATTTCCGCGTAGAAGGCGCATTGTCGTCGCCAAGATATATGGAGGCGGGAGTACCGCAGGGCTCGGTCCTCTCGCCCTCCCTATATAACCTGTACACTAGTGACATCCCCAAACACGCTAAGGTGCAATTAGCTATGTTCGCGGACGACACAGCCCTTTATTATTCAAACACACGAGCCCGTACCGCGTCTAAAGTCCTCCAGGAGTCAGTTACCGCTCTCGGTAATTGGTTCTCCAAGTGGAGAATAGAAGTCAATCCCGATAAAAGTCAAGCCATTCAATTCAATGGTAATAAGACAGCGGGGCGTAATTGCCCCCGTAAAGTAATGAGCCCTATTAGCCTGCACGGCAACATTATCCCTGAGGTCTCTCAGGTCAAATATTTAGGCGTAGTACTAGGCAAGTCGATGACGTTTTCGAGTCACATCAGTAACGAAAAAGCGAAATTTGTACTCTACAAATTATATCCGCTACTTAATTCGCGAAGCAAAATGTCCTTAAGACATAAGCTTACATTGTATAAGGTTTGCATCAGAACGATACTCACTTATGCGTGCGTCTCTTTCGCACAGATAAGCGAGTCTCAAATGGACCGCTTGCAAAGAGTCCAGAACCGGTTTCTACGCATGGCAACAGGCGCCCCCTGGTACATGCGTAACATCGACTTGCATAGGGACTGCGAACTAGTCACTATTAAAGCCTATATCAAGGAACTCGTAGAGAGATTCTTTGATAAAGGCAAAAACCACCCAAACCCCCTTATCAAAAAGGCACTGGACTACAACCACGACGCACTGACTTTCCGACACCCGCACAGACGGCCTAAGCATATCTTAGCCGATCCCGTTGACCCGATCACAAAATACGTAACGTACTGTGTACAGTTACGTAAACACAAACCACACGCACCCGCGACGCTAGCATCGCACCGGGGTCGACGCCGGCGCCTACCCCGAGGTCCCACATCCGACACGACAACACGTACAGACGTACAGACCGACCCTAACACGGGACCGGACCCGAACCCGAGTTCGAGTTCGCATCCTAGTAGTCTAGGTACACTCCTAAATAGTGTCCGCGACCGCGATATTGATATAGAGAGCTCTACCAATACCGCGAACCTCATCGACATTAGGACTTACGCGCGCGAGTCATCCCGACCGTACGCGGAAGGGGAGAGGGACGGCCCTCTCAGTACCGATATCGAACAAATCGAGAGCTCCTCTATCGCGATAACTCGCACGCCGCTAGTCTCTGCTACCGCGCGCGAGCAACCTCACTCATCAGCGAGTGAGGAAGGGGTCGGACCCCTCAGCAGGAGAGACCCGCGTCTCCCCTGTCATAATAATAGCTCTTAATCCATAGCTGTCCCCAAAATCCGGTTTGAACATCACCCGGGTGATGTTAGGGAGGGTCAAACCCTCCCATCGTCTACCACCAAACAAACTAGCCACCAGGCTAGTTATAGTCCGACTTAGCTACAGCGGTCTTAACCCGACCCTTAGCATAGACCCGTTCGAAAAAAAAAAAAAAAAATATTATTTCATAGTATTAGTGTGTACAGTGAACGTATGCATACCCATATTGTGCCGTTGGCAAATTTTTAGATACAAGGCGCTAAAGTTGCGAAAAAATTGTACTCACTTTACTTAGATTCTGATAAAGTATCAGTCTCATTTTTTATATTCAGATTTCAGAATAACGTAAAGAACAAAACTTATTAAAGTCATTTTTCTCTAAACTTAGTATGAACAGAGATAAAAAGGTTAGGAGTTTAATGATTTTTATTTCTACTTGGATGATTTTCAATTATTTTGTAATGATAACTACAACATAAAATTAATTATTTATTTGTTTAAAAATTGTAATTCATATTTGTTATATTATTATTAACACATTTTAAGAACTTTTAAAGTAAACTATCGAATGTAGGCATAATTGAATACGCGCCAAGCTTCCATTAGGTTGTATGTAAGATAATGACGATGATTTCTTTAAGTTAATAATGGCATATGCTTGCAGTTCTTTAAGCAATGTCGAAAATTCCAAACGCGTATCTTTAAAGACCGAGGAGTTCTGTTCAGTGCTTTTGGATCCAGGGTATACCTTGGTGCAAAATCTTACTTTTTGGTAGCATATGCTTAGGTTACTTGAGAAAAAGTCAAAATCGCTATATGTGTCAATATATTTCGACGACTTCCTTCGATTCCTCATGGATGCCATCATCTGGTTACCATTTTGGCATCAAAAAAAACAATTTGGAATTATACCCTATATATCATAAAAAGAATTAAAAAAATCGGTCTACAGACGGCGGAGTAATCGTTGGGCATACAAAAAAATAATATATATATATATATATATAAACAGTACGTACGTCTAACCGCCTCCTTTTTTTGGAAGTCGGTTAAAAAATAAGCAATCCGTGTAAAATTCACTTTATACTATTTAATTATTCTACTATAATGTAAGTTAGAATCATTTCAAAGGCTGTAAGAAAATTTACTACATTTTTTTTGTACCTTTGGCGCCCTGTACCTGAGATACTGTATACAAACGTTCATAATTGTACATCTGTCACCACTCATCAGTCACCACTAATACTAGTTACTACAATATGACATACATTTTATCAGTAAAAATATAAGGGGAGTTTGGCGGGGCTGGGATCTCAGTCCATAAAGTCGGTTCTTTCGGTTCTTAATGTGTAGAATAGTAACCATTAAACATTCGTAAACGTGACGTGGTAAGTGTAGGGACTTCCCTACACTTACCACGTCACGTTTACGAATGACTTCACTTTTTGCGGTTGTACCACTTGGTACAACTGCAAAAAGTGTGCTGTTTTGTGTTTTCTCCGAAACTCCCAAGGAAGTTTGTGCTCAAGCCGGTTTCGAAGGTTTCGGTTTCTTTTCGCGGGTACGAATCCCGCCGAAGGAACAAAGTTTTTCTGTGTTCCTGGGTCATGGATGTGTATTAAATAATTGTGTGTATAATATAATAAAAATATAATATAAAGTATAAAAGTATTAAATATACATCCCATTTTCTGGTATCTGTAACACAAGTTCTTCGGATACTTAGCACGGGGTCAGATTGACGTGGTGTGAAGCGTCCATAGATATTTATATTTATTTATTATTATTTATTTCCCAGATGGGAATTTGAAGATTCCAAACTAAACACCTAATTTTTTTTAGTTTTATGAATGCAATACCGCTTTAAAAAACTAAAAATAAACAAATGTCATACATGAATTGAAATTCTGGAGTCTTGCCGGGGAATTCAATTGGTGACGTTGTGATTTTTGTTTGTGTTAACACAAACAAAAACCACAACGTTCGGTTCTTAATATGTAATATCGGTAGAATATTAACCATTAAGTATTCGTTAAGGTGAACAAGTGTGGTCAAGTGGTACAACTTCAAAAAACGTGCTATTTTGTGACCCTCCAAAACTCCCTAGGAACTTTCAATAAAGCTTCTATCACTTTACTGAATCGACTGACTTGACTCATTGACTGTACTGACTTTTTATTTGGACTTTGGCTAGACTTTAGACTTGACGATTTAGGAATATGGTGTTGAAAATTGAAACGAAAATTCTATTTCCCGCCTTTTTAACTTGACACTGGCAAATGATTTTTAGCCGACGACATATTTATATTATAAAATAAAATTGAAATTGAATTTTGTCGGGGAGTTCAATGGGTGACGTTGTGGAATTTGTAATATTTAATAAATTTGTGTTATCTCGGTTCTTAATGTGTAATATTGGTAGAATATTAACCTTTAAATATTCGTTAACGTGCACAAGTGTGGGCAAGTGGTACAAGAACTTTCAGTAAAGCTTCTACCACTTTACTGAATCGACTGACATGACTCATGGACTGTACTGACTATATATTTGGACTTTGACTAGACTTTAGACTTGACGATATAGGAATACGGAGTTGAAAATTAAAACGAAAGTTCTAATTTTAACTTGACACTTGCAAATGGTTATAAGCCGATGCCATATATAAATTTAAAAAAAAATCTAATGTCAATCAACTGTCAAACCAAAATCAAATAGCATCTATGCCATATAGTTCAGTAGTAGTACTTATTTTCAGTAATCAGTAGTACTACTTTTAATCTATGGTACTTATCATCTATGCCAAATAGTACGTTGAGCATTGTAAAATAGAACTTTGTTTTTTTTGTTATGTTTTAAAACAACGTAATAGGAAAACGTAACAACGTAATTTTTAACGTTATTTATAGTATTATTTCAAATTGTGCTTTTTTCTGGTGTTTGTGTTCATACTTTTGCAAATATGAGCTTCTCCTATGGTCAAGGAGCCACAACCGGCAATACTTTTGGAACTCCTACAGCTACTGGTTTGTAATTTATTTTAAAAACTTTTACAGTAATCTTTCTAATGGCTTGTTGTTAGATATTATTTATCAAAATTACAATAATTGTTATTTATTATAATTGCCTCAATAATTGCCTTTTTACTATATGGAAAAATGTCAACAAAATTCTAACCTCTTTTAATTATCAAACACTTCAATGTATTACAATAACGAATTCGTCTATATATTGGAGGTTAGAGCAGAAATAACCTACCTTTCTTCTAGATAACAAGCCAAATCTCTTCGGAAGTCCAACTACAGGCACACCTGGTTTTGGAGCTTTTTCCTTTGGAGCCAAAACCACTGCAGCACCAAGTCTATGTATGTATTAATAGAAATTTTATTTAATATTTGTGCTATTTATTCTAATTTTTAGTGCTGTAGCTAATAATAATAATAATTATTGTCATAAGACAACTAATATTCATTATGGCATTATCTTATATCCAAATAAATTTTTAAAATTATCTTTGAATATTTCATATACTAGCTTTTTTCTGCGGCGTTCACAAAATATTGGATTTTACATGATATCTTATAATTTACAATCCATTTGTTTTTGCGTGAAAGACTCAAAAAGAACTGTTCTCACAAACTTTGACATTTTACAGTAGTAGTGGGATGTAACGGTGTTATAAAAATAAAATGTTTTCAGTTTCAACTCCAACTGCCACCACTGCTGCATCAGCTTTTGGAGCTGCTAAGCCCAGTTTTGCTTTCACTTCACCACCAAATCAAACTGTAGGCAGTCCTGGATTTGGACAAGCAGCACAACAGGTATTGACCCTACCTTACGCTACCCTACCCTTGTCATGTATTAAAATGACAGTCAAAACAACAGTAGCCTGTTCAGATCAGTAGCCCAAGCAGGAACAATTGACAACTACGTACTTGTAACACTATCAAAATATGTCATTGAGGGTTATTCAATTCGTGACATCTGACAGCTTTTTGTCACGACAAGGACCGTCGGGCTACCAAGCGCCGCCTGGTTACATAAATAATATAAAATTCTTATTGACTGTTGTTGATACCACTTACGCCACCAGCCTTACCCCTAGATGGCGCTTTGTGTGTTGTGCTTTTCCTACAATATTAAAAAAAAATATTTTTTTATACATTTCAATGCAACATTTGTGGCGTGTGACGTCACCTGCTTGTACAATATGGGCCATTTTCACGAGTCTCACAAAAGTGCTTGAAACAATCCGCAATATCTTCGAAAATATTGCTTCCCTTTTGTACACGGTCTTATTTTTCAGAGCAAAAAAAAATACAGGAAAATACTGTATTGTATAGTTGTCATTGTCATACAATTCTTTTTCAATAATGTTATGAATTAGTTGTCAATCTGCCTCAATCCTGCTAACCCCACTGATCCATGAAGATCTTGAAATATTAGCAGAAAATTTATTATTTAAAAGGAATATACAATTAAATATTCTGTGAATATTTCAAGCGTCTTCCTGTTGCCGTTATTAATATCAAGCAAAAAATTGTAAAAAAAATATGTTTGCTGTATGGAAGGCTCTTTTAAATATAATTTTATTCTGTTTTTAGTATTTGTTGTTAAAGCGGCAACATAAATAAAATATCATCTATAAAAAAATTCAACTCGCTATCATAGTTCATGAGATCAGCCTGGTGACAGACAGACAGATGGCTAGACTCTTAGTAATAGCGTCCCGTTTTTACCCTTTGGGTACAGAATACTAAAATTAGATTTTACTGCATAAGATTATTATGTTGTATGTGAATTATTTTCTTTTTTTCTTACTTTTGATAAGAATTTATTTAAAAATATCATAAAATATAAGATTTAATAATTTCCAGCAATCTACACCACTGTTTGGTGGTGGCCAACAGACCCAAGCACCTGGATTTGGAGCACCAGCTACACAAGGTAAATCTATCTATCTATATACTATATTAATTCATAATGTAGAATTTGTAGATGAACACAAATATATATGTCATCAACCTTGTCAAAGCGACAACATCGTCGTAAAATTGTAAAAATTATATTAAATATAAACACACCGGCATATTTAGCGGAACACAAAAAAAAGGTCCATAATTAAAAAAATATGGTTTTATTTTAAAATCTACTTACTACACTTCTTTTGTTATTTAAAGTTTCATTTGTTTTACTTAAAATGAGATCACATTAAGAACAGATTTTGCGAGTAAAGGCTATTTGTGAAAAATGGTACATTTTTTAACTTTTCATGTAACCGGGAAAAATGAAAATTAATATTAAATAACAATTAATTAAATTAGAAAAATGGTGATTAATATCGCGTATTTCCTCCACGTGCTCTTATTAAATTTTCTACCCGTCTAGGCATACTGAGAATGATGTTATCGATGGTCTCCTGGGATAGTCTCCGCATTACTCAACTACGGCGAATCGCAGTTCACCCACGTTGGCAGGAGCTGGAATTCTGGACTTAACTTTTCTTTTCAGTAAGTCCCAAACGTGCTCTATTGGGTTCATATCCGGTTATCTCGCCGGCCACTCCATAACAATGATATTCATATCATTAAGATAAGCTTGAGTTACCCGAGCGGTATGCGGCCGAGCATTATCCTGCATAAAAACAAAATCGTCACCAATATATGGGGCAAATGGTACGACATTTTCTTCTAAAACTTCTCCGATATAGCGGTCTGCAGTCAGACTCCCTCTGTCAATCACTACCAAGTCTGTGCGAGCTCCTAAACAAATGCCCGCCCAAACCATTATTGATCCACCACCGAATGCAACTGTAATTTCAAAATTAGTCTGAATGTATCGTTCTCCTTTGCGTCTGTATATTCTTTGCCTGCCGTCAATTTGATTTAAGAGAATTCTGCACTCATCACTAAACAATACCTTACTCCATTGGTCCGCGTTCCAAAGTCTATGTTCCTGAGCAAAAGCTAACCTGTTTCTACGATGATTTACCTCGAGCCTTGGAGCCTTGGCGGGCACAAATGAACCCAAACCAGCTTCTTCGAACCTTCTTCGTACCGTACGCTCACTTACGGTCACACCCCGCACTACTTCTAACTCATGTCGGGCTTGGACGGCCGTCAAACGGGGGTTCCTACGTACACGAAGCCGAATGAAACGATCATCCCTACTCGAAGTGCGTCTTTTTCGCCTTGTGCTGCTCTTCTCACACAAGTACCGGTCTCCCTGAACCGTTGGATACTGCGATGGATCGTTGAAACTGGTCGACGAAGATCTCTGGATATCACTCTGTAGGTTTGACCATTTCTTCGCATTTCGAGAATCCTGGCAATCTCCGTTGGGGCTAAGTCAGGCATAATTCAGTTCTCAACTCCAAAAAGATACGCGATTAAAAAAATTAACAAAAAACAGTATTTCAATGAAAATTTAAATCAAACTCGGAAGGAAGAAATACTCGAGGTTCGCTCCAGATAAGGTGTATTTGAATAAAATTAAAACAATTGCATAAAATGTGATGTTCAGTTGTTTTCTTAATTTGAAAATATTTCTTTTTAAATTAAATGACGTATAAACCAGCCAGCAACCTTGTATAATACTGATATCAAACCTTTATTTTATGTTCCGCTAAATATGCCGGTGTGTGTAAATCGACAAGAAACTTACAGAATACTGTAAGTAAAACAAATACTAAATTAAACCTTCGATATATTTACAATTATAATTACAATTAAACAAGAATGGAATGTCAAAAGTGCAAAAGAATCTTACCAAAGAAAGGTACGAATTTTATATGTCAAGGGCCTTGTGAAGGAATTTTTCACAAGGGCTGTATTAAAGGTTTCGGAAAGAATAGAACTCATTGTAATAATTGCAAAGAAGACGAATGTGAAGGAGAGGAAGCAAATATCGAGCAACAAGTTAACTCAAAAATTCTACGAGACATTCAAAGAAAAGTCGGTGCATTACCTGAATTCAAAAGACGACTTGACGAGATAACTTTAAGCCTTAGCTTACTCTCAGACAAGTACGACACCTTAATAACAGAATATAGTCAGTCAAAAGAAAAAATCAATAAACTGGAAAAAGGAATGGTGAATATCAATAATAAATGTACATACCTGGAAAAAAAGAACATAGCACTCGAACAAAAACTATACGAAATTGAACAAACATCCAGAAAACACAATATCGAAATTGCTGGTGTAGAACATTTACCTGAAGAAGATGTGAAAGAAATCGTAACTAAAATAGGAGATGCGCTCAACGTTAATACCTTAGATTTGGATATGATTAAACGTATGAGACCATCAAAATAAGGTAAAGGACCAGCGCCTATCATCGTGAGCTTCAAATCTACAGGCAATGAATCATGGGACAAATGGCTAGCTGAACGACGTAAACTAAGTAACACTACAAGTAATATGGTAACTAATGGTTCGGCCACTAACAAAATACATATTAATGAAGACCTGACTCCGCCAATGCGAGCTTTACTATGGAATACAAAAAGCAACTAAAGGATATATATAAATTCATATGGGTTTCCAACGGAAAGATATTAGTTAAGAAATCTGAAGGTCAAAATGCAGTATGTATTCGATCTGAAAACGACATTTCTGCCTTATTCAATAGTCAGTAACTTTATATTTAATTTTATTAATTATTAATCATGTATATCATTTAAATCAAAATTCACCTACCTAAGTAACATAGATTCTATTAAAGATGGCTCACTTAATTATACTAGTGTTGATAGCCTAAATATTATGTGGTTTACACAAGTAAATTATAAAAACGATCTATGTCTTCTGCACATCAACATTCGCTCTTTAAAAATAACTTTAATGATTTATTATTAACTATAGGCAATAATTTAAATAGACTAGACATTATCATCATCACAGAGCCAAATATAAATTTTACTTTACTATCATTTTATACAATCCCAGGATTTGTGGTTCATTCATATACGCGAAAAGAACGGAAAGGAGGAGGAGTACTAGTTTATTCACATGTAGCATGTAGCATCTTTGATTGAGACACCTGCGGTCAAAACCGCTAGCACGATGCGCTCAGCAGAGTGCGGCACGATGCGCTCAGCAAAGTGCGTGTCAGTAACATTTAACAGTAATAGAGAAATAATCTACTTAATATCACTTTACCGGCCGCCCAAATTTTTTAAACGTGATTGGATACAAGAGTTTTTTTATAGAATTGCGTAACTTACTTGATAGTTTCCCGAAGCATTCTAAAATTATCTTGTGTTTATTAAAAAATATTTTAAATAAAAGCGACAATCTTGTCATATCTTATGAAAATATTTTAGCAGAATATGGATTCACGAAATGTATAAATGATGTAACACGAAGAGAAATACTTTAAGATAAGATAGTAGAATCATGTTTAGACCATATATACATCAGAGCTCCAATTGCCATAATAGACTCAGCAGTCATAAAGCATAAGACATCTGACTACTATTATGTATCCGCAGCAATTGAATGGAGACATGCATCTGACACGGATCCCGCGATTCACTCCGACGAACATTCGACACAACGTTACCTTCCAACAACAAAACGTATATTAGACAATCGCCTCGTCAGAGAAAAGTTACAATCAACCAACCAATATAAAGCAAAATAAGAGAAATAAAAAATATTGGATAAATGCTAATTTGAAACTCATGATAAAAGAAAGAGATAGGTTATTTCATGTCTCGAGTAATGATCGTAAAAATATGATAAAAAGGTTGGCTTACACAAACTATAGGAATAAATGTACTTAAGCTATTAATAAATGTAAAGTCGCTAACGATAAAATGAGTATATATTAGATTGTAACAAAAATATTAAGAAAATATGGGAAAAAATAAATAGTCTACTAGGGAATAACAAACAATCTTTAGAGGACATTATACTAAAACATGGATAACAGTAATAATATAAAAGAAATATGTGATAATTTTGCAAGAAGCTTTTCGAGAGAGATAGTCGAATTAAAACATAAATGCGCTGATAAATGGTTAATAAGAAATTACTATATCATTAGATCAGATGTATGCATGAGATGGCAACCAGTAAATTCTAAGGACGTCAAAAGAGTCATTTATAAAATGGATGTAAACAAATCACCTGGTAGTTTTCTGGTACGCATGTCAGACTTAAAAATTGTCGCCGACAAAGTTAGCCCTATCTTAGCCAGCTTAATTAACTTACTATTACTATTACTATTACTCAGCACGAATTTCCACTGAAATTGAAAGAAGCAATCATCCGTCCAGTTAACAAAAGAGGAGACCACAAAATCGTCACTAATTATAGACCCTTAGATATACTGTCTAGTATCGACAAAGTTATTGAAAAATGTGTAGTAAATCAACTTGGAAATTTCCTACATAAAAATAGAGTTTTGACCGAATGTCAATACGGTTTTCAGAAAGGTAAAGCACTAACAAATTATTAGTAAAATTTACCGATGAAATTAACTCACATTTAGGGGATAAAAAATTTGTTGTGGCAATATTTTATGATTTCAAAAAAGCATTCGACACCCTTGAAACAGAAACCCTCGTGAATGCAATGGACGAATGTGGAGTGGGGCAACCGCTGAACCAATGGTTTTGGGACTACCTCACTTCGCGCTCATACCGTGTAAAAGTAGGCAACACGCTCAGTGACAATATTGACACGTGGCGGTAGCGCTGGTACCGATCTAGCAAAAACATGGCGCTTAGTACAACAAGACATTGATACTGTGGTCAGATGGTCTCACGACAACGGCTTACTTCTAAATTCAGAAAAAACAAAACTACTTGTCATACATTCTCCTTACTTATGCACTTCGAATTCGCCCCCTATGTATAGCCATTGTTTTGCCTGCTTTAATAATAATCATACTAATTGTCAATGTAAGCCTATTGAACAAGTTGATTGTATAACTTACCTTGGTGTCAAAGTAGACAAACATTTTTCTTGGTCATGTCATATAGACTACATCGCAAACAAATTAAGAACTCTCCTAGGAAAATTTTATCATCTAAGTCTAAAAGTACCGAGAAGCATATTAAGGTTTTTGTACTTTGCATTAGTTGTCTCAATTCTAGGTTATGCCCTTGATAGTTATGGACTGACATTTAGAAGTTATCTAAATAAACTTGAATCTCTACAAATAAGATTTTTAAAACTCATAGTCAGTAAAAAAAACCAAATGTAATTGTAAAAGCGACTATTCTAAATTATTTAAAATTTGTAAAATTCTCCCAGTTACTTTAAAACACAAATACCTTTTGACAATTAACAACCACAACCATAATAATATCCATAACCTAGAATTACCGAAGCACAACTATGGTACTCGGTCGGTATCGGAAGGCAAATATAAGGTACCCAGAGTTTTTAACTACTTTGGGGACCGAACTTTAAATAAAAGTATACCGTATGTATTAAATAGCTTGCCCAACGATATCCGACACGAGACCAAAACAAAAACTTTCCAAAAAAACATGTACAAACACCTTTTTACTTTATTACCTTATTGTACATCCCGCACCACCTAAAACATTATTTTAATCATTACTCTAATTTTATATTGCTTGTTTTTGTTATTACAATATCTCATTATGTATTATTAATGTTGTATCTTGTTAATTTTATTTTTATACTCTGTCTATAATATTAAGTTTTGTAACATTGATCCTACAGACAAACTGAACAACAGTTTTGTAGGTCTTTATTTTATATTTTTTGTTTATTGGTATGAAGTAATAAATAAATAACAAAGAAGGGATTTTGAAAAATTCCATCCATATGTTCCATAATTCCATAAAGGGGTCAGATAGGGGTTGAAAGTTTTTATGGAGTCTTAAAATTTGCACCAATTGTGTTAACAATTGAGATTAATGCTCTTCAATATGTTTTTTAGAATTCACCCTCTTCATAGTGGAATAATATGTAAACTCTGCCCAAATTTCAATGAAATTTAATATTAAATATAAATCGTTTGAGTACGTATTTATAGTACGTAGGTATGTATATAGTTTTTTGAAATTCGTCCTCTAAAGGGTGCAAATCCTCCAAAGTTTGTATAGTGAAATATCAACAGCTGTCTATTAATTGTACCTATTGATTTTTATTCTTCTAAATTTATCCCACGAGGGTCCAATGGTGGTCCACGCGGACGAAGTCACGCGCAAAAGCTAGTGACATACAAATATTAGGTCCTTGAAATTGGCGTTTTGTCGCAGTGGCCAGTAGGCCACTTTGATATCAAATATATCTTTTTTGGTTAGGAATTCTAATTTCAAATTTATACCGCTATTTATTCATACATTTCCGTTTCGAAAACCGTAATTTTTTTGTTTTTTGGTTTTGGTTTTTTCTTTGTGTCACTCTGTTTACAAAATAGAAAACTTGAAATATCGTATTAGTTTTAATCCACTTGAAGCAAATTGGGAAGGTGAAAAAGTTTGAAAGGTGGGTACCTCATGAATTTAGTGCAGCAAACCGACAAACGCGTGTCGACTGCTGCGTTACATTACTCAACCGGCACAATAATTAAGGGATTTTAAATCGAATCATTACCTGTGATGAAAGGGGAACCTGTACGATAATCGGAAACGCTCATCGCAATAGCTGAACCTCAAGCCTCAAGCGAAAATTGACTCAAAAAAGTTACTTGTGAATGTTTAGTGGACTACACTCGGAATTTTAATTCGATTCCAGATTTGACAATTTCAGTGTTGCAACGTTATGACAAGTACTAAATAGTGACGTTGCGAAATTATTCGATACGGAAATGGAATATTTCCGGATCGATTCCTCTCGTATATAGTAGTATATCTAAGCAACTACTACTTTAATAGAAACTAAGTATATCAGGAAATTAAATATTTCTGAACGGATTTAGTTATGACGATTAATTTTATTAAGGATCTGAGAGTTTTATTTAATAATTGTGTGTGAAATAAATAAAAAAATTTGATCATGAAGGAACATGAGAAATAAAACAAATAGATGTATTATGGTAATATTTTATTTTATAAATCGTCACCGTCATCGCTATCGCTGTCACTTTCTGTAACATTTATTATAAATGTGTCTGTGATGTTGTCAATTAACATATCTAGCCTACTCATTTTTTCCTCTTCTTTGACAACATGGGATACGCATTTAGACCATTCGGTAGCCGTAATTTTTTGAATGCCTTCCTCAAATAAATTTCTCACGTCTGTCAATTTCAAGGTTTTATTATTTTGAGCTACATACCCCTTTACCTGCGCCCATATCAATTCGATAGGGTTCAGCTCGCAATGGTAAGATTTAGGGAAGGAGGAAAGGAAAGCCATTTCGTCTACAGGGTACTTATTAAAAGACTCGTTATGTGGAATCAGTTCTAAAAGCGTAGCTTTAACCATATCTGGTTCGTAATGAATATTTTTATTTAAAAGCCAGTCTTGAATGGCAGCTTTTTTCCAGCTCATTTTTGGTGCCGTTTCCAATTTTCGGGAGTGGTAAGGTGCATGATCCATCACCACAATTGAGTTTGGTCTTAATTGTGGTAAGACTCCAGCGAACCACTCCTCAAAACAAACTGCATTCATCTCATCTTCACAACTTTTCTTTGCTTCAAAAATCATGAGCCCCTCTTCCAGGAAGACTTCTTCACTACGTATATGGCTAATTATGAGACGTTTGCCTTTTCCAGATGGATTTTTTAATCCAGTGGTCAGTCCCTCCAAAAACGCTTGCCGAGATGATGTGACTTTCTTGTCCACCCAAGTTTTTTTTACAGTATGACCTAAAAATAAATATAGTAGGTACATGAACATTCAATATTACTATTAAATTTAATGTAAAATGTATATAAATTCAAAATGTTAGCCTTACCTGCGTTAACCCAAGTTTCATCTTGATAATATATATGTCTCCCTTCTCGTCGAAACTGACATATAAATCGCAAGTAACGCTGGCGCCATGTTATTGTATCATTTCGATCAATAAGTGTGCTCTTGCGTGACCGTGCAACAAATTTAAAATTAAGATGCTTCAAAAATTTTCTGAGGGTGTCTTTGGAAACCTTGGGCATTTCTGGATCATCGTTCATCACTTGTAAAATCTAAAATTGTAAATTGTATAATAGTTTGGAATCATTACTTATATATAAAAGATGTAGGTATAAAATAATACTGTCTGACTGATTGACTAACCTTTGCAATGGTTGGAGGTTCATTTCGGTCAAAGAACTGATGAACAATTCTTCGTATTGCGGAGAATGTAAATTCATCAATTTTATCTTTGAAACTTCGCTTAGGTCCGGTTATTTTAGGAGGTGTTGGCGGCGCACCTTTATTTACTTCCTTCAAAACGTTACAAACAGAGCATGAGGTTATTCCCAATATGTCAGCAACTTTGCTCATACATTTATTCGCCACTATTAGGGCACGTATCGCAGCGTTTTAGGTATCGCGTTCGTTATTCTGGGAACGAGATCCTCAGTGTGTATGCCGGGTGTCTGGAAAAACCCGATTCTTATTTACTGGCTGACGGTACATCGCGACAAAAACAAAACAGGCTTTTTTTATATATATATATATATATGGTGTCGGCTTCAATTTAAAACCATTTGCCAGTGTCAAGTTAAAAAGGCGGGAAACAGAATTTTCGTTGCAGTTTTCTATTGAAAACTTTAGACTTGACGATTTAGGAATACGGTATTCCGTATTCCTAAATCGTCAAGTCTAAAGTCTAGTCAAAGTCCAAAAAAAAAGTCAGTCCAGTCAATGAGTCAAGTCAGTCGATTCAGTAAAGTGGTAGAAGCTTTACTGAAAGTTCCTACGGAGTTTTGGAGGGAACACAGAATAGCACGTTGTTTGAAGTTGTACCACTTTCCCACACTTGTGCACGTTAACGAATATTTAATGGTTAATATTCTACCAATATCACACATTAAGAACCGGAATAACACACATTTTTTAAAGAAATACTAAAACCACAATGTCACCCATTGAATTCCCCGGCAAAACTCCCAACAGGCCAAACATGTCTTAAGTGTCTACAGTATAACAGTGATTCTCAAAGTGGTCCAGGTGGACCCCCAGGGGTCCACGGAGACTCGACGGGGGTCTACGTTGGACGTGACAAAAAATGGGGTCTACAATCGTAAGCAGGGGTGCATGAAAATTAATTTGGTTTCGATAGTGAAGAACTAAAATGTTGGCTTGTTATTTTAAATAATATGATACCTAAATTAAACCTTCTCAATAAGTCAATTTATAAATAAATTGAGAAAAAAATGGATAGTTCCAAACTGGGAGTCGAACTCAGACTATGTCGGTATCGCGCCGAGTGCTCTACCAGTTGGGCTATCCGGCCCTATGCCACTTTCCTTTTTCAATTTCATTTATAACTTATTGAGCCACACCGTCCATCATACGGTAATACAACAACACAAACAATATGATACCTAAATTAAACCTTCTCAATAAGACAATTATCTCCTATCAATATAGGCAGATAATATTTTAAGAAGCTCAGCGACTGTTACTTGTAAAAACTTGCATATTCCATATTCAGTACAACGCGTCGGGACTTGTTGCCGCGCCGGCCGTCGCCGTCCCGTCAAATCAATGTGCAAATTAATACGACTTGTGGTGTATGTACTTGCAATCTTGTATGAACGTGTTTAATTCTTCACCAATATAAATACGAATGTCAAGGATAAACGTTACTCATTTGTTTCCGAAATTTCATAAAGAAAAGTGACTCGATATTAGTGATTACCAGTGTCGGAAAAGTCAGTACCTACCTGCCTATTTTTATACCTACCTACCTGCCTATTTATTATAATATCGCGTGGCTAGTGCTAAAAGGGCGCATTTTTCAACATTTTGTATTAAAACTTGAATTTTTTAATTTATTATTTACAGGTAGGTAATTGATACGAAACATGACCGAATCTAAGAAGAAGTGTCGTCAGTACAGTGTTGAATATTTAAAATTTGTTTTTCTTCCATCACAGGCAGATAACCGATTGCCCACATGCCTTTTATGCAACAAAGTTTTGAGCAATGACTCTATGAAACCATCAAAGCTGGAAAACCACCTATCCTGATAAAATAGGTAAAGATTTAAATTATTAACATTAAAGAAAAAATATGAAAAGAGACCCACCGTGCACAGTATGATCGCTTCAACGTCTGAAAGCAACGATGATGGCTTGCGGGCGCCTTACAATATCTCATTACTTATAGCAAAATCTGGAAAACCGCACACCATTGGAGAACAGTTAATTTTACCTGCTGTTGAAGAGGTTTTAAAAACTGTTCTGCACAAATCTTCATTTAACATACTCAAAAGAATTCCTTTGAGTAACAACACTGTACAAAGACGTATTCATAAAATGAGCTGATGTTGAAAGTTTCTTGTGTGACATCAACATATCTGCAAACAACTAATTTTTTTATTCAACTGGACGAGTCAACTTTACCTGGCAATGAAGCATTATTATTGGCATATGTTCGATTTGTTATGGGCGAAGAAATTCATGAAGAGCTACTATTCGCGAAAACTTTGACGACGGACACTAAAGGTGAATCAATATTTAATGTCCTGAGTGATTATTTTAAAGAAAAATCCTGAGTGAT
Source organism: Phengaris alcon alcon (assembly GCA_037179445.1). Lineage (NCBI taxonomy): Eukaryota > Metazoa > Arthropoda > Insecta > Lepidoptera > Lycaenidae > Phengaris > Phengaris alcon. The sequence goes on from JAYRCH010000675.1 coordinate 1,376,211, forward strand.
TTTTTTAAAGAAAAATGATTCCATTTACAAACGTTATTTCGGTGGCAACAGATGGAGCTCCTGCCATGGTCGGGCGATATCGTGGGTTTATAGGCTGCACTTCACTGTGTTATCCACCGACAACATCTAGTAGCGAAAAATTTGAGTGATAGATTGCACCAATCGCTTCAATTTGTGATTAATGCAGTTAACCAAATTAGAAGCAATGCATTGGATACGCGCTTATTTGCACAATTGTGCGATGAAAATGATGAAAACTTCCAACGATTGCTGCTACATACCGAAGTACGCTGGTTGTCGAAAGGTGCATGTTTATCAAGATTTTATTCACTTTTTGACTCAGTTTTAGAATTTCTGGAAAGTAAAGACCCTGATTTAAAAGAAACCTAATAAATTTTAAAGCAAACATCGCGTATTTGACAGATTTGTTCAAAAAAATTTAATGACCTCAACTTACAATTACAAGGGGACAGCCTTAATTTAATAAGAACAAAGAGTGTAATTTCAGCTTTTATAGGTAAATTGAAATTTATGAAGGAAAATATTGGTCGGCGCGAATTTTCACAGTTTTCAAACTTATCTCAGGTAGAATGCCTTGATGAAGATATTCAGACATACGATCAACATTTGATTGCCCTGCATGATGATTTAAAAATCAGATTTGAAGACAGTCTGTCGATGGAAATACCACCATGGATCATAAATCCATTTGATGAAACGGAAATGGAGAATGTAATATTACAAGAGGAGCTACTCGAGCTTAGCACTAATGAGGAGCTGAAAGTGACATTTAAAAGGGTATCAAAAATTTTGGCTGCAGGCAGAAATACCTGGAAAATATCCTGGACTGTGGGGAATCGCGCAAAAGCTTCTGATAGCGTTTCCCTCGTCATATCTCGTCGAAAAAAGTTTTAGTGCCGTTACAAAGATATTAACAAAAAATAGGAACAGATTGAATATCACAGAATGGGGAGATTTGTGGTTATTCCTTACAAAACTCAAGCCAAATATTGATAATTTGCTGTCAATCCATCAAGTACATCCATCTCATTAAAATTATATATTTTTTTGTTTACCATTGTAGAAGTTACATTACGTTATAAATGTTTAATTTTGATTATATTACGACTGTTAAAACAATAATAATTATTAGTGTAATAATTTATATATTTGAATATATAATATATTATATACCTACAACACAAGGAAATATACTATATTTCTTTTGACCACTCCGAATGGGACGTTTTCTAAATAAAATTTGTGAGAATTGATTGGTCCATGTGCTGAGTCACTGTAGATTTCAAAAAAGTAAAGTTGGATGGAGTCACTTTTTCGATTGGCCAACTTTGCTTTTTTGACATCCACTCACAACACAATGAATTAAAATTTAATCGAAAATTTGTTTAGTCTACCTACTTTATTATCAAATAATTAACCCTATAATGCAATCAATTCTAACCTTTTTTTTTTTCGAAAACTGTTAATTCGTCGTTGAAACTCAGCCACAACGCAAGTTTCCATAGATAGATAGATCTAACCTTCACTTTTTTTCAAGATTTAGAAATTAGTAGTAATGTAGAATGTAGATGCAGGGGCACACCGGATCCAGCAAAATTTTGAAAGTGGTCTATGAAACAAAACAGTCTGGGAACCACTGGTATAATAGCTGAATAAATATTTTTTTTTTTTTTAATTTTCAATCTGAATGTTTAAATTTTGTGTGAATGTTAATTTTTAATAATGATCTTTTGTTGCTTTTATTACTTTTATTTTTTATTACTTATACAATATTATGTAGTTTTATGGGTCTTTTGCTTGAAATAAATATGATTTGATTTTAAATCTGGCCAGATGTCTATTGCCAGCAACTGCAAATCATGATGGAAAAGCTAGCTGCTGAACCACCGAGGTTGGTCATTAGCTCTAGGCCACTGCTGCTTCAGGGCAACGCTAGACCACACACTGCACAACAGACGGCTACGAAATTAGAGGAGTTTCAATTGGAATGTCTAAGACGTCCACCGTACTCCCCGGACCTTGCTCCAACAAATTACCATTTTTTTCTGAATTTGGATAACTACTTGCAAGGCAAAAAACTAAATTCCGATGGGGCAGTCCAAAGCGCCTTTAAAGGCGCTTTGGACTTTAAATTTTATTGATTCCTGTCCGATTGGTTTTTTAATAAAGGAATCAATGAACTACCTACGAGATGGCAAAAGTGCATAGATAGCAATGGTATATACTTTGATGAAATAAATATACATATTATGTTTTAAAAACATTGACTTTATGTTCCTCCTTTACAAAACGCCAATTTCATATGTAATGACCTAACACTTTGGGCTGTCTTGCTCAATCCAAAGTGATTACTCTGTGTAAAATATTATATTGTATCCTGCAATATTTTTAATTTAGTTCTGTTTCACTTTAATTTTTTGGTAAGTATCTGTTTCAATATATTTAAAAAAATATTTTATTATAATTCCAGCCACAGCAACACCGTTTGGAACACCACAAGCTTCATTCTCCTTCAAGCCCGGCACTGGGCAGAGTCTAGCAACACCCATATCAGGGTTTTCTGCACCTCAGCTACCCACGGTATAACGCACTTTATTGTCCACTAAAGTATCATTATAATAATGCAAATTTGAAAGAATGATGGCATAAATATTTCATACATTTATTTGATTAAAATAATATTTGTGCGGGAAAGATATTTTGTATTCATATTATACAAAGCTAGTAAAATCTAATATCTATTTACCACAAATAATAACTTTCTTTTATTTATGTTCGTTATATTATGTGAATGAACAATAATTTTTAATAAAAATGAAAAACCGACTATGTAAATTATATAGCTTATGTTATCTGGGTTATTGTTACGAATCTATTGACACCTAATTTATTACAATCTGATTAGTAGTTTAGGCGCTCTGTGGGAACAAATATACAACGTACATGCACAGACTGCCAAAATCATTACCCTTCCTTTTGGCTTCGCCGTAGTCGGGTAAAAAATATAATCTATTTTAACAAAACTTTGACTGGCACAAAGCCAAAATGTTGAAACTATACTAATAAAAACTTTACTAATGTGGTGTTTATACTGGTCGATTTTCGCCGTGCACCTTTACAAGTCTACGTCGCAGGCAAATGTAAGCAAAATAGGCCTGCGACGTAGCCCTATGCAATTTCGTATTTCAGCCGTGCGACAAATAATCGTATGGACTTAGTCACCTGTGCTAATTCCCCATTACAACAACAAAATTCCAGGTGACTACCTCTACCGCACCACAGACAACGCAGTCAACATTCAGTCTGGGGACAGCCACAACTAATGCAAGCACCTCGGCCTTCGGACAAGCAGCGCAGGGAAAACCGGCATTTAGCTTTGGCGGCCTGGGCGCTACTACTGCGAGTGCTGGTAAAATATGTTTCTCTTTTATTATTTAGTAATACACAAAGAAAAATGTTAATTTAATCAAAAAAATAAAAATATCTTTATTAAACACATAGGGGACAGGACAGGGGGGGAAAGAAGTGTAGCCAAAAAGTAAAAAAAAAACATAAATTAAAACACTTGCATACTACAACATAAAGGTGAAGTTTATTATTCAGTACAATAAATAAGTGTTCACTAATAATCAACAAATAAATATTCAGTCTTTATAATTTACATTTAAAAAAACTTTCACAAAAAAAAGTGTTTTTGCTGTAGTATTGAATATAAGATTTGAGCTGTTTCCCGCGGCTCCGCCCGCGTAAATATACCCGATATGGCATCCCGCGGGAATACTGTACTTTTCCGAAATAAAAAGTAGCCTATGTTTTAATCCAGAGCCATAACAACTACCATACGAAAGACATAAGGCTCAAATCACACCGAAATCGGCCGCCGACGGTCGCCAGCGGCGGTTGTCTCAAACTGTGTTTATAGTAATGAAGATAAAGTTTCATATTATATGACAGTAATTATGCTGCTGGCAGCTCCGCTGCTATTTCGCTGTGAATTGAGCCTAAGAAAGTAGATTTTTTTTTACAAAATGTACTTATTCCAGCACCAGCTTTTGGTGGCGCAAGTGGATTTTCATTCGGTGGAGCAGCAAACACAAATGCACAACAGGCTCCAGCGTTAGGTCAAGCAGCAGCACCTGCACAACAAACACCACAGTTTGGCCAAGCACAAAGCACAGCTCAACCTTTTGGTGCTACACAATCTGCTCTCAACCTGACTCCTCAAACCACACAAACTGGACTTTCATTTGGCACAAGCACACAAAGTCAACCGATAGGCTTCGGAACCACACCGCAAGCAACCCAAGCTACCAGCTTCGCTGTTACACCACAAACAACTCAAGCGACTTTGTCCTTTGGTGCCAAACCACAAACAACGGCAGCTTTGTCATTCGGCACAACGCCGCAAACTAGTCAGCCGTCTTTTGGAGCGACGACAACACAAGCGAGCTTCGGGACAACCACGCAAAGTCAACCTACTGCTTTAAGTTTTGGTACCACCCAACCCAGCCTAAACTTCGGTACTACAGTGCAAAATAGCCAGCCGGCTAGTTTTGGTACAGCACCAAGCTCCCAAACAACACCAAGTCAGCCAACTCCGAGCTTCGGAACAGCCCAGGCTACGCAAAGTCAGCCGGCGTTGAGTTTTGGGACCACGCAAACAACGCAAAGTCAACCGGCTCCAAGTTTTGGGACAACAAAGCCAGCAACCACAAGCGCAGCTCCGCTCACTGGAGGGTTAAAATTTGGGGCAACCACGACCAGTGGTGGGTTAAGTTTCGGTACCACTACAACCGCTGCTAGCACGGGGCTCAACATTGGCACGTCAGGTGGTCTGTCTTTTGGGAAAACTGCATCTACCTCAGGAGCAAGTGAGTTTTTTTTTTTATTTACAGCATTGAAATCATATCATCGACATGTCATAATGTGAAAAATACTTAAAGGGCATTTGACAAAATACTAATTATTCTATTTAAAAACATTTTTTTCTTTTGTAATAGTTAAATTAACAAATATAAATTCATACAAATTGTGCTTACGGTCATCACGAACAGTCGGATCACACCAAGACGCGACGCGACAATGCCTGAAGACGCTGAAGAAGTGACGTGAACTGACTCTTAGACGGCTGATACCAAAACCAATCCCTAATTCTCTCTCAAAAAGATAAGAAATATAAATCAACTCTTTTTTTTCTTACAGCAGAAAATATTGTATTTTAATTTTTAAACAAGAATTATAAACACATTCATAACACTTCCAGCATCTACATCTGCACCGTCCGGTGTCGCAGCTCTGGGACAAACCAACACGAGCGCAGCATTGCCTACACTTAACACAGCCACGACGTAAGATTATTTCATTTTATAACTATGATTCTTTTCACATCACAAAAAGCATAAAACAACTTATTGAAGTGAAAACTTTGGGGCATTTCTTTGGCACACTGACAGCGGTGCAGCGGTAGGACGGGGCGGCGGCGCGCGCCGCATGCTTGCCTGTGCGCTATTGTTTTCACTTCTGTCGGCATACTACTTTAGTGCCACTGTTATTTTACCATTTTAGTTTTGTATATTACTAGATATTGCCCGCGACTTCGTGCGCGCAAAAATAAATCCAGCGGAAACCGTACATTTTGTTGCGATAAAAAGTTGTCGTATGTTCAAATTTCATCAAATTCGGCCCAGTATTTTCGGAGCCTAATCAATGCAAATAAACAAACAAATATTTCCTCTTTATAATTCATATTAGTATAGATTATGGTAACGGCCTCAGTGGCTCAGTGGTTAGCGCGTCGGCGCTCAAGCCGATCGAAGTTGAATAAACACGATCACAGGCACTGTTATAATAATAATAATAATATAATATTTATGGACGCTTCTCACCACGTCAGTCTGGCCCCGTGGTAAGTATCTGAGGAACTTGTATTACGGGGACCAGACAACGGGAAGAATATTTAATACTTTTATACTATACAAATATATGTAAGTTTTTTTATTATATACACATCCATGACCCAGAAATTTTGAAAATTTTGTTCCATCGCATCGCGCATCACTGAACTACGGAGGTGTTCAGTAGAAGTAACGACACTACATAAAGATATAATTAAATAGTTTCGTGAATTTTCCGCAACATGACAAGGTTTTTTTATTTCTTCTTGAAGGTTTTATTTTGATACTAGCATTTGCCCGCGGCCCCGTCCGCGTGATTACTTGAATAATTCCCATGGGAACATTGTACTTTTTCTGGATAAAATGTAACCTGTTTTAATCCAGAATACAGTAATAGTACAAGTACAGAAGATTCACTCCGAAGAGTCATTTAAAGACTCTTTCTACGATACGATTAAGTTCAATTTAGATCGCGCAGCGCTTGATTGCCTACAGTTATATTTACCTAGAAGTTGCGTCACTTTCTTTTGCGTAACTCTTATCTTTTGTGAAGAAATCGGAGTTGTCACCTTTTAGAAAATAATTTAATATCAATATTTAATTACAACTTTTTTTCTAGTACCTACCTACTGTACTATAGTGAACAAATTACTTTCCAAATAAACCTAAGGTAGATGTTAATAGTACTTTAATTCTAATAAATTCGCGCATTCTCAGTTACGTTTTCGATGCCTTCACGGGAAGTGAGACAGGCCTGATATTACTCAAAGATGTTAAATCACGCCACCTTACTATTGCTCTAGGTACTTTTGTCAACAAATGACTTTTCAAATCTATCTATGATTCAATCCAATCCATAAAAAAATTGCTGAAAAACATCCATTTCCCGGAAGAGTTTCAGAGCTGTGCTGATTCTATGTGTAATAATATCCAACATAGAGTCATCATAGATGGTTTATATAATAGAATAGTAAGCACTCTATGTAAAGCATCCATATCCAGTCACAAACTTACAGATAACCGACGTAAAGGTAAGCGTGTGTTTGGATGGAATGAGAATGTTAAGAAGGCGCCGGTAGCCTGCCTATGGCTAGGGCTGACTATATAATGTATTTATTAGCGGGGAAGCCCACTAGTGGCCCTTTTTATGACAAAATGTATGAGAGTCGTAAAATATTTAAATCGCGTCTAAAATTTTGTCAAAATAATCAAGAGCAGGTCAGAATGGACAAACTGGCTGCTCAGTACTCTTCCAAGAGTTTTGATAAGTTCTGGAGAGGTACTAAGCAGCTAAAGGGTAAAGTTAGGCTGCCTATTAGTATTGAGGGGGTGCAGGATCCAATTGGTATTGCGAACTCATTTCGAGAGGCTTTTCAAGTGAAATCTTTATTGCCGCTGGCTCTCGACACTGAGTGCCAAGTTCAATCGGGCCCAGCGATTGGTTTCTCGAGTAAGGATGTGTCCAAGGTGATAAATGGTATGAAGCGGGGAAAATCGCCTGGTCACGACGGACTCAGTGTGGAGCACCTGCGGCACGCAGGCTTTCATCTGCATAGAGTATTGGGAATGTTTTATACGTTTTGTATCCGGCACTCCTATCTGCCAGCAGACCTCATGAGAACTATTGTGGTCCCTATTGTAAAGAATGCTTCGGCGGATACGTCCAGTAAGCGAAATTATAGACCCATTTCCCTTGCTACAACACTAGCAAAAGTTCTAGATGCGCTGCTGGATACGTTGCTAAAGAAGTACGATTCGATTGGGGACACACAATTTGGCTTTAGAGAGGGAGTGTCTACTGAAAGTGCCATACTATGTTTGAAACAGACGGTTGATTACTATACCAAACGAAAAACGCCGATCTTTGCATGTTTCTTGGATTTGTCCAAGGCATTTGATAGAGTATCGTATGGGAAGCTTTGGGCAAAGCTAAGAAAACTTGGCGTATCAAATGATATAATTGAGCTATTGACGTATTGGTATAGTAATCAACGGAACTGTGTTAGGTGGGGTGATGCACTCTCTGAGGATTACTACTTAGAGTGCGGGGTGAGACAAGGGGGAAAAACCTCGCCCCGATTATTCAATATTTATGTAAACCAGTTGATTGAGGAGCTCAGCAGTACTCATATTGGTTGTCATATTGATGGTGTATGTTTGAATAACTTAAGTTATGCTGATGATATGGTACTGCTGAGCCCCTCAATCGGTGGTCTTAACAGGCTGTTAAAAATTTGTGAAAGGTACGCTATTGAACACGGCTTAGAGTATAATGTTGGTAAGTGTGAGTACATGATATTTAAATGCAATAGTAAATCATCAAGATTGTCCACCACCTTTACTTAACGGAGTACCTCTGAGTCGTGTTACAAAATTTAAATACCTCGGTCACGTGGTGACAGATACTCTCAGTGATGAGGAGGATATTGAGAGGGAGCGCAGGGCGCTATCGATCCGCGGTAATATGCTGGCACACAGGTTTGCCAGGTGTACAGCGCCTGTCAAGATAACGCTTTTTAAAGCATTTTGTCAGACGTTTTACGCCTGTGGTCTGTGGGCCAGCTTTACTCAACGGACCTATGGCGCCTTGCGGGTCCTTTACAATAACATATTCAGGTCTCTATTGCGGCTCCCTCGATACTGCAGTGCATCCGGGATGTTTGCCGATGCAGGAGTCGACGATTTCTACGCAATTATACGGAAAAAGGTAGCGTCAGTAGTGCATAGAGTTCGGGAGAGCCGGAATGGGGTCCTGAAGATGATAGCGGAGCGAATTGACTCTGCACTCCTTCGCAGACTCACTGAGCTACATGTCAGGGTGGCAAGATGAGCTGCATTTTGATTATTTGTTAGTATATTAATATAATTTTACTGTCACAAAATCATTTAAAATATGGACTTCTTTGTCTGAAAATAATTTTTTTTTTTTATTTATTTATTATTTTTTTTATTATTTATAAAACAATGCAACGAACAAATCTCGCGCATACGTCACTCCCTGCTCGCGCGTGAGTCCCTACTGATTGGCCCGCTCGAGTCGGCCGTCGCACGTACTTTCATTTTCGATATCTACGCGGGGAGTGGGACAGGCCTGCCCAGAGCCTAAACTACTACCATACTAAATTTAATTAAAATCCGTTCAGTAATTTTAGGTGAAAGAGTAAGAAACATCCATCCTCACAAACTTTCACTATACATTATTGTGTAACAAAGTTCTAAATACCTAAAATATATAATTTTATCATCTTCAGCAACACAGCAGCCATCACAGCGCCAGCCGCGATCTCGTCAGTGACGTTCGCGCAGCTGGAGGAAAGCATCAACAAGTGGACCCTGGACCTGGAGGAGCAGGAGCGCACCTTCATCGGCCAGGCCACGCAGATCAATGCCTGGGACCGCCTGCTCATCTCCAACGGGGAGAAGGTGGGTTTGAGTGGGAATTTTCAATACTTATGTTTTATATTCGAGACGCACTGCTATATTGGTTTAGACATATTAAACAGTAACCCCTTACTAATAAAAATATTTACACAATGGATAAGCTATACAATGTTTTGTCCGTGTCAGTCAAGCTACTTTTAACATATAACATATCAGACAAGGACAAAACATTGTATAGCTTATCCATTGTGTAAATATTTATTAGTAAGGGGGTTAATTTTCATGGCAAACGAGTATCGGATCTCCTGATGCCTAGCGATTACTACCACCCACAGACAACCGTAAAACTAGGGGAGATACAAGTGCGTTGAAGTTCTGAACCGATCCATTTGTGCTAAAGCATGAGCCATACTAAATAAGTATCAAATCAAATGCAATGTTAAAATGATTATACAGTCAAGGAAAATTAATGTTTAGCAGTTTTGATCATCCTCATTATTTGTTCTGGAACATAAATGCAATTATAATAATAATATATAGACGCTTCACACCATCTCAGTCTGGTCCCGTGGTAAGTATCCGAAGAACTTGTGTTACAGATACCAGACAACGGAAATATATTTAATACACATCCATGACCCAGAAACACAGAAAACTTTTTTGTTCCCTGGTGGGATTCGAACCATGACCTCTGGCTTGAGCGCCATGCGCTAACCACTGAGACCCAGAGGTCATAATTAAAAGAAATGATGGTTTTTAAATTCGTTACTGACAGCTTTTTGACACGACAAGGACCATCGGGCTACCAAGCGCTGCCTGGTGCCAGAAAAAGGATCGAAAATTCTTATTGACCGTTTTTGATAATACTTACGCCACCAGATGACGCTTTGTGTGCGTTTGATCTGCCTCCTAACGGGAGAAAAAATATCAAATAGCCTCATTAGATAGGGTTATCAGATTAGGCGCTTGCCTCCAGCTTGCTAGTGGCGCTTCTTTTATCGCTAAAAATGCATTTGACAGCTAGCGGACAACAGGCGTACATAATGAGATTTTAATCAGCGATAAGCAACCGATCGTGCGACAACTGCGCGACCAGTGATCTGCTAATGATACATAATTACCCTGCGGAAAATATCGTTACAATATAACCGATTACAGACGTTGAATTATGTAAATTGGCTGATCATTTAATTTCTTCGACTGTACATATTGTGCACTTGATACAATCTAATATGATACAGTTTATTTAATTATTGATTCACTAATGGAACAACATTTAGTACAGTATAAAAATAATACAAACAATGTTTTTATAGATAAAATGAGTTCTAATGATAGGTGAAATACATTGTGGTTTTGTGACAATGAAATGAAGTGAAATAATATGACAATAACATAATTAACATCCATTTGTGTATTATTATTATAACATTCCACAGATAGTGGAACTCAATGATGCCGTAGAGACAGTGAAGAACGAGCAACAGAGTCTGGAACACGAGCTGGACTTTGTGCTCGCTCAGCAGAAGGAGCTGGAGGAGCTACTGGCGCCGCTGGAGAAGCAGCTAACTGATGGTGCTGATAGGATGAGGGACCCGGAGAGAGAGCACATGTAAGTATCGAGTTTCTGGAATGGTTTGAGAAAATGTACAGCAAATTTTTTTCACAACGGCAATGGTGAGGATTACAACGCGACTTTTTGTTGTTTCAACGCGGGAGTCGAAGCTACGACCTCCGCAGTCGAGATCCTAGCTCCAAACCACTGGACCACAAAGACACCGTGAATCCACCAGCAAAATTAGATGCTAAATATTTTCTCCCCTCACGATTTAGTCTTGTGAATCGTGATAGCTAGACAGTTGAAATTTTCACAGATGATGTATTTCTGTTGCCACTATAACAACATAATATACTAAAAACAGTATAAAATAAATATTTAAGGGTCCTATACAATAAACGTGACCATATTAATAACGGCAACAGGTAGACGCTTGAAATATTCTCTTTAATATTACAATAATGTCAATATTTGAGGGGGGGCTTCCATACAAAAAACTCGGCTCGATATTAATACTAGTACAAACAGTTGTATAGATAACGGTACGGAACCCTCGTGCGTGAGTCCAACTCGCACTTGTCCTGTTTTGTTTTGTATCATAGACATTGTCTAATAAATATTCATTATTCCTACCTGAATAGATGAAAAACTGGGTGGTTTAATTCCCAAATTTGAGCGCAGCTCAGAATAGCCACTAATATAGTTATATGTATTTGAATGGATTTATTTTTAGGTATTCTCTTGCCGAAACACTGGACACCCAACTGCGTCAGATGTCCGAAGACCTGAAGGAAGTTATTGAACATTTAAATGAAACAAACAGGAGTCAAGATAGCAACGATCCCGTAAGTTTCTAGTATCGTAAACTAGCTTTTGCCCGCGGCTCCGCTCGCGTCTATACAGTATCCCAAGGGAACACCATGCTTTTTCGGGATAAAAAGTAGCCTATATGTTAATCCAGAGCTTAAACTACTACCATACCAAATTTCATCGAAATCTGTTCAGTAGTTTTTTGCGAAAAACAGTAACAATGTGTTTTCATAGTATAGTAAATTGTGGACTAATCTATTGCATCATCTCAAATCAAGTCAAAATCTGACTAGATTGGGCACACAGTCTATAGTTACTAAATACATGGTCATCAACTGAAGCCCAATTCTCGTATTTAACTTAGACTTTCAATTTACTTTCAATAAATTATAAATGAACAGTCTTGTTATCCTGAACTGACCCAAAGTCGTTATTTTTTGTACTGCGTTTGACGTTTATGAGAATATCATTTTGATGTTACATGAAATCGAGAATATCGAAATTGTATTATTGTAAGATTTAAATAGCAGAGTCGACCCTTCTGTTAGAGAAAACTTTCCAAAACTTTTGCTCCCTTAGTGGATGAAATGGGCGTCCGAAATATAATGCCCGCTGCACACGAACGATAAAACTGCACAGTTTGGTTTGGCACCAGTGGTCGGCGCAAGTAGCAATGCGGGGCCGGCGGACTAACATCACTGTTTTTTTTTTATTTAAAAAATTAACATGTAATTAAATATTTCAGATTGTCCAGATAGGTCGTATACTCAACGCGCACATGTCGTCGATGCAGTGGATAGACAACTCCATAGCTCAGATAACCGACAAGTTGGATACACTCAAAGCCACCCATGATACCTTGAGGAGAGACAACGAGAGATCCTTCCATCTTACTTACAACTAAAGTACCAAACTAAAGTATATATAAAAGAACGCACATGGACCGTTGAATTGAGATATTCGGTAAATATAGGCTCTGTAAATGGTTTATTTTTACACTCGAAGCCACAGTGACAATAGGCATGTTGACAAAAAAAATCTATTCAATGTTAGATAACATGATAATAAACAATCTTGTAGAACCTATTTTTATGAATCTTAAAAAATAACTAAGATACAAAAAAATACAATTTACAGTAAGAATGAGAGCGATATATCGGCCTGTGACGTCACGAACTACTACGATAGCAGATTGTGTCATAACAAATCGTTTTGCGAGAAAGAAACGGGCTATATTTTTATTTGCTTATAATTTTTAGTCGCATCAATCTAAATAACTATTACTTTTAGATTTATGTATTCAACTATTTGAAAATGTTATATGTAAAATTGTGATATTCGACACAAAGCAATTACATCCCTATGCCTATAGGAATGTTGCCTAGTGCCTTAAGCGTCCGGGAGATTATCAAATTATTATTTGACAAATTTTATGTGTTTGTAAAATATTTCGATATTATGCGGCTTTGTTTCAGTGGTTTGTCTAAAAAAGAACAAAGAAAACGTTAAGTTTGTCAAATAATTTGATCGTTTACCGGAAGATATCACATTGGCACTGTTTAATTACAGACGGTGCGAGTAACTGGCCCGTTTCAATAACCTAATTATCTGTAACTATTTGTTAAAAACGTCGGCATGCAATCGTTTGACGGTTATTGCGATAAAAGTTAGACGTTTCTAACAAATAGTTATTGGTAGATAGGTTATTGTAACGGGACATTAGGGTATATACAGTGTGTGTCGTCTCGAGGTTAAGAGATTTTGAAAGCAGATAATAGAAAATTTATCGAAAAAACCCTTTTGTCCTTTGGTGATATATAAATTACTAACGTTAAGAACCGTCATACAACGATTTACACGAATGACAGCTCTCGGCTACGTGTGCGCTCAAGCCAGGACTACTTCTTATTCATCTTTTTTTTATAAATGGCTCCATAGTGAGTTGCCAATATTAGAGTGAGTGACGAAAACTCTGTTATTTGAAGTCTTTTGAAAGCCAGGAACAATAATTCACATAATTCACTCAACTTAATAATATCTAAGATAGATTTGTCTGACGCAACAGTTGAAATTGTATCAGTGTCCCCTGTCCACCATAAGCTTACGTCAACATGGCTTACATTCGCCGGTGCTCGAACTGTCAATTGTGGAGAGTGTCGCCCCTGTGCCGAGGGTGCAACTTGTAAAAGAACAGAGATGGTGCTCTACAAGCCAAACTAGCGAAATATCTCTTTTCAAAGGTCGATGTGCATTCTTTTTATTCAGGTACTGCATAATCTCAGTCAGCAAAATGTCAGCTGAAACTGTCTGTACTAACTGACAAAAAAGGAGAGATGAAGTGAATAAGAATGTCATTTTACTCACTGAGTTTCATAATCAAAATAAGTCTTATTGTTATTGAATAAAAAGTATTTTTCAAGACTATTTTTTTTAATAAATAAATTAATTAGGTAATTAACCTTAAACATTCATTACAGCACTAAAGTTGATCCATACGTCCAACTTTACTAACAATACAGTGTAAATATAACAATTCTTTAAACTGAATTCTAAAACCAGGGGACTGAAGTACTTAAAACTTGGTTCTAATATGGCACACACAACAAAATATTATCAAAGAATTTAGGTTCCTATGGCTGGTCTTAATCATCGATATTATTGTCGTCATACGCCCGTATTCACAACTATTTGCTTTTATAATTTTTATTCAAAATATTGAAGTGACCTCTTTAGGCGCGTTGGGCGCTTTTTGAGATGGGATAAAACGATAAAACCGTTGAACTCGCGACACTTACCGGTGCCGTATGAGTTAGGGGTCGTGCGCCGCACGCTTGCCTGTGCGTTATTCTTTTCGCATCTGTCGGCACTCCCTATTATAAAAAGTTGGTTAGGTGTAAATTTATTTGAAAAAGTTTAATTTGACTGTATTAGTATTTATATTATACGGGTCAGCGCGACGATACGTGACGCTTCGCGGCGCTGCATTTAAAGATAGTTATTCAATATTGAACTTTATTCACTAAACAAAAAAATACAAGTTTTATATGACATCACATGCACTGCACATGCGCGGTGCAACATGACTTTCGAACTCTTACAATGAAATATTGTGTATCTTCTTGTGTAATTAATAAAGTTGAATTTTGAACAGCTTTTTAAAAATGCAGCGCCATGTCGTGTTTTGTTACGGTATGAATTGATCCTAAAACCTAATATTGTATTCCCATTATGAAACACTGTAGTTTCACATTCTCTTGTGTATAAAGGCACAAGACAACGAGCTTCTTATGCACTATACTGCAAACAGTTCTATGGTGAGCAATGTGGTCTGCGCTCAGAAACATAGATAGTTTCTTAGCATCAACTCGACAGTAACACATTCTGGATAAATCTTCATTAATTTGACTATCTGTTTCCGAGTCTGAATGGTCTATTGGACCTGAAAATTAAAGATTATTATTAATTAACCAGCACAAGTAGTGAAATTTAAGATGATCAGATGTTAATTTTGTCTATCCAACAACACACAAATGAAAGACAGTATTATAATATGAATACATATTATACTACTGACACAGTTAAATAAGTATCATGCTATGTTTGGTTTACAAATAGTATTGAATTGAGGGGTTGTTATTAATTGTGCAAACAAAAAATAAGTTGGCGACTGCTGAGCATACTGTATTACATAATTTGGCAGCAAATTAATATTTTGGCGATTAAATGACTGAATTGGCGAAAGCGACGGATAAAAGGTGGCGAAAATTAAACAAACTGACACAAAAATTTAAGTACCTTCAAACGCTTCCACCCGTAAATCTTTAAATCTGGTTGAAACTTTAGCCATGTCTGTTTTGATTTGTAGTGTGAGCCTGCCCTCAGCGGACGCTCTCAACACCACCTCTGATGACATAGTCCGCATGCGGTCAACCGTTGTACGGAGTTGTTTAAGGGATGGTAACTCTATCGATATCTGTAACAGAATAAACTGATTTAGTCCCTATTAGGTTCTCCTCACCAGAACCCTATTTAGGCCATGCAAGCTCCACAAACACCTCGACGAATAGGCATTGGTGATATAAGAACTTGCAGATTTTGCAAGGAAAAGGATGAGACACCCCTCGCACCTTCTGCGACTGTCCAGCACTTCAACAGAACAGAAGAAGGTACTTTTTGCAGCACGAATACTCTACCGCAGAGGAAATTCGCAGCACCAACCCTATCCATATCATTCAGCTAATGAGCAGCATAGGGCTGGGGACGGTACTAAAGGTATACGACGCGACAAAAGTTATTCAAGTTGCGTTTGCGTTGTGCTACCTAAAAAATGTCGATGATTGTTATGAATTACTGTGGAAAGATCCTAAGGATCTTCCCACACGTCTGTCACGTTGGTGTGGTTTGGTTGTGGTACATTTGGGAAGATTGTAATATAGATCATGAATAAGCTAAAATTGGATAGGTATTACCTTGCTATATTTTTACAGCAACATCATTTATAACAAGGAATGGTTATTACAACTTTACAGTAACATCATTTATAACAAGGATCGGATATTACAACTATACAGCAACATCATTTATAACAAGGAACGGATATTACAACTTTACAGTAACATAATTTATAACAAGGAACGGATATTACAACTTTACAGCAACAAACAGCTACTACAATAACGTTTTAACGACTTTCGGCTATTACAACAATTTTTGGATCCTTCTAACAGATTTTTACAATAATTTCTTTGAAAGATAAATTTTGAATAAAATTATGCACAGAAACAACAAAAATCTTTCCAATTTTAGCGTTAGTCTATTGTCTAGTTAAATATTTACATCAGGCTGGGGTATCTTGGGCTCCTGGAAATCATCCCACAGCTTCCTCGGCACAACCACAACGGGAATGTCATGAGTCACCTGACGAGTCTCTTGTGAAGTGGATGATGGCTGAAAATAAATTATAGATATGGTCTATGTAGAGTATCGCTAAATTCCCTTTATAGGTTATACAATGCTTACGCACCCTTTATACAGCTTTCTACTAATAAAGATTTTTAAGATTGTTTTACAAACACCCAAAAAAAATGTTCAAGAACTGAGTAACACGCATCTGATTTTGTCCCAACACATTATTCTATCTATGAACTGGAATAAATATTAAAACCAAACAGGTAAACTGAACACATAAATATTTGACAGTCAAGTGATAAATTGAGCACAGTGAACAGTTAGTATGGGAAAATTCAAGTAGTATTTTTCCAGCTTTTTTTCCAAAATTTCTCAACATTTAAATTCCCTGAACTTGCGCAATTATTTCACGAGCATAATTTTTCTGAATTGGTCCAGTCATTGTCGAGTGTTATTAAGACATTTATCCATTTTTATACATAAAATTAATAATTACACCTTGTATATTCCGTTCAGATCCAATAGAATCTGAACGTAAACAAAAAGACTATATACAACCAAATTAACGTGTCATTGTATTTCTTTATTTCACAGTGAATTCGTGACATTTTAGTTGGTAGCATTATAGTGTACTGAACTATATAGTCCAGTGTTTCCCAAACATTGTTCCGCCATGGCTCCGTAATTTTCACACTGTCCCTTCGTGGCCCACTTAATACTTTCAAACCCAACTAGCTAAAATATTAAGAGTAAAAATGCTCTATTAATACTACATATTTTTAGCCGCCGCCGATAAGCCGATTGATAGTAGTAGTTTTTAAAACAAGGTAGGACTGTTGAGACCCATTATTTTATTTTGATGGGTGACACCAGATCGCGAGCCGGCAGTTGGGTAACGGTGATATGGTGTATTTTTGTGTACACTGAACAGAGTGATGTACCATACAGTTGATGAAAAGAAATGTTAAGTTTGATTAGCTTGTATTTTGATCACAATAAAGTGAAGTTTTTTTTTTCGTCCCCTGGACATCACACAAAACTCAATCAAACAGTAAAACATTGAAATTAATAATTAAGTTTTTCATGTAAAACAAACATCACATACTAAAACAAACTCAAATTATTTACAAAAAAGTTTGCTTCTAACTTACCATTTCAATTTCTAGAGTAAGACATGGACATTGCTTCTTTGTTAGTTTGATTTTCAATGATTTGGCAGTCTTCAATGTAATTAAAGATTTAGATAAATTAGCTGAAAATAAGATATTTTATTGTTGTGCAACTTTTATAAAAGTTATCATAGTAGTATTGTATATTGTAGTAATAGTATAGTATCAAAATTAGATTTTATTACTTATAAAATTATTCCCAATATTTTTATTATTTTCTTACTGCCAACATTACCGATTAAAAAGCTAAAGAGATATTAAAGTATAATATACCAGAAACAATTGCCAAATATATATCATGATGTTCATCATCAAGTCCTACAATTTGGTATTCCGAGAAAAACAATGCCTGCGGTATTTCACACCACAACACTGGGGATGAAGGACCAACATCATCACAAACCAGGAAATGTAATTGGTCATCAGACAACCTAAGTACACATTCCTTGGATAGTTTTGATATTGTTGTTGCAATATCTGAAAAAAAAAATAACATTGTAACTATTCAAAATTTTAAAGAACCTACACTCAGTTGTAGTTTCAGCCTGGTGACGTGCAGAACATAGTTCTCCCCCATATTTTTCCAGTACGTACTCACAGTAATTCTAAGTAATTATTAACTTATATTATTTTTTGTGAAACTAAAAAATTAATAATGTTACCTACATATTAAGTTTTTGTGTTAATTTTGTAAATTAGTTTGACAGGCGCTACAAAGATTAATAATTATTTTTTTTAAGTATGTTAAGACACAAAAAAACTTGAAACTTCTTGCATTTGTAAATTTGAAAGCCAAAATTTAAAACTTACTTGTAAATTCTCTCATTGGCCCCGCATCAATCATAACAGCACGAAACTTCATTTCAACCAACACTACAAATATATTTTATATCATACAAATATTTTATATCGAAAAGAGTAATAATTATTCAAACGTTTAAAATTTTAAATCAGATTTTTTTACACATTTACTTAGTACTTTTTTCAAAGAAAACTTGGATTTGCCGGGCACAAATTTTGAATTTTGAAAATGTTCAAAAGTCTTCTTCTTCTTCTTTTGGCATAGCCTTCCCTGTAATAGGAGTTGCCAACGTCAGAGTGATGCAGCAGATGTTCAGTGAAAAGCTGATGGCGTACAGTGCAGGGAATGGCTCATGCAATGACTTCATGGGTACCTCATGCAGATACAAGATATAATTACTAGTATAAATCATGTTCAAAAGTCAAAAGATGTTGACAAAACGCACGTCATGGATCTTCCATAGACAGATATTATTTTTAAAGGTTTAAATAACCGCCTAGATGGGTAAACGCCCGGGTGTTTTGGGAAAAGTTTCCGATAAATTCCTGCATTCATCTGGGATAAATGCTCACGGGTAGGCACTGGGCATAAATATTTTATTAGAAAGTAAACTGATTAATTTAATATTTGGCCTAAACTGATGTAAGTTATTATTTTGCTTCAAAATAATTTTTAATAAATTCGCAGATTATTTTACCTTTTGTTTGTTTTATGAGGTATAGCCTGTCAAAAAAGTGTAGGAGCGGAACTATTTTTTTGAATAGTGGGATTCATACAAAAGTTACATTTCCTGCAGTTTTATGTAAACAAAACTTACAAGTTTGTATAAATTATAATTTCTGCCATTTTTAAAAGAAGAAATTATTAATTTATTAATAAAACAGTGGCAAATTAGTCAAAAGGTTACTAATAAATAATCGAACGATTCGAAGTTCTGCCCGGGAAGTAATAACATATATAACGTGTACAGAATATGTTTTTTTGCAATATGAGGCCAAAACTACACTTTCAGATCTTAACGATGCTTATAAAAGAACCACTGAAATGACTGGTATTTATGAGTTTATTTTGTTAAATTGAATGATAATAATTGATACACCCAAAGCTGTTATAAGTCGCTGCTAAGCGTAATGATGATTGGTGTATTAAGTAAAATCATTTTGCACTTAGAATTTAGGTTATGTTTACAAATGTCAATGACAATGCGTAAAGTCTGTGGTATAGAGCGCATAAATTAATTGATACTTTGTTATACCGCACATTTGTCCTGTACATTTGCCTGTAGGTCCTAAGTCATAACATATTAATTATGTCATTTTTCAATTAATGTATAATTTTTACATTTGCTTCAAATCATCATTATGAATATAAAAGTTTTTAGATAAATTTATTAATATAAAAATTGCGGTTTGTTTTTAATTCAGGAAAATCTGAAACTACTGTGAGAAGAGTTGTCTTAAGGAGGACAAAGAACGCCATATTTTCTACTCCTGGAAAGCATAAAGAGGTTGACCCAAAAAACAGAGAACCATACTGACCATCCAGCCTGTAAGCCCAAGGCCGCGGACTTGTAGGCAAAAATTATAAATGATTGACACTAATGACGGCTTAGTACCGGTGCTGGATTTGCGTGATGGGCAGTGAGTATGGCGCTTTAGATGATTTCAACTTGTGCGCTATCCAACATTTTTTTTTTTGTAGTAAGGAAATCGGTATCACATTTTTTTAGTGTTCATTTTTAAATGACAAAAGATAGAAATAAATCTTTTAAGTTATTGTTTCAATATGTTCTAATACCTATATTATTTTCAGGCACCAAAATTAACAAACCTAATTCCTATATTAAGCGAAGTTTTGGGTTATGATTGAAGCCACGTACAATTGCGGCAAGTGCTTGGAGTGTTAGCGTTCAAGTACATGAAATGTCAATCAAGTTAATAGAAAAGCACTAAAAGAACAGAATATCTTTAAAATAACATTAAATTTGTTTAACATTAAAATATTATTATTAAGATTTTGTAGGTTATTTTCATTTTGTATGGGTGTGATATATCTGTTAATTAGTAATAACTATTTACTTTTATCGTGGTTTTAGTATAATAATGAGTTTGAATTAAGGTATCACTACAATTTAGGAAATCTAATAGGAACCATATTCCTGATTACCATAATCCTATTTTTATTTTATTTTTTTGTTTCTCTTTCACGCAAAAACTGCGGATTTTGATGAAATTTGGTATCTTAAGTTCTGACAGAGTATAATAAAAATTGTAGATGCAAATCATTCATTATTAATTATTGGACAATGTATTTTCAAAAACTATATTTAATCAAAGTATCAAAATCTTTTATATTAACCGGAAATAGGGTGGCTATTCGAACGATGGTGGCGACCCTATTATTTTCTACTCTTTCTTGACAGACTGTACACCCATTGATGTGCTTATTATAGATGAGGCATGTTGAGGCAAAACCTGTCCCCACTTAAAGTTCGCTTCAAATCCGTGGCATTGGATTTGCAGGCTGGACGGTGAGGAAGGTGCTATAGTCTATACGTGCATGACTATTTTAAACTTGGAAGAAGAATAAACATATTATGCACAATAGGCATGTTGCCTAAAATTTTTTTTTCGTCTTATGGATGTTAGACATCATGTTAATAAACAATCTAAGACTTTACTTTCGTATATCTTAAAAAATAACGAAGATACAAACAATTTAAATTTACAATATAAAAGAGAACGATATATCTGCCTGTGACGTCACGAGTTGCACCCGCCATACATTTGTTGTTACAAAATGTATGGGCGGTAGCAACTTGTGACGTAACAAATCGTTTTTCGAGAAAGAGATAGGCAATATTTTTAATCGCGTCAATCTAAATACTTATTTCTTTTAGATTTAAGTACCTTTAATTAACAATTTTAAAATTTAATTTAAAAAATTTGATATTTCACACTAGGCAACATCCCTTAATTTATAATTTTTCCTACAACTCACCTTCAAGGGCTGCGTTATTGGATTTGAAGGCTGGATGGTGAGTATGGTGATTTAATTTACATGAATACACGGTTCTAGAACCGTGTTCTCTTTTTTGTATCCTTGGCTTAATTGTATTACTTTATCTTAGGGTTTGACTCTCTAAAATGAAGAATATTTAGTACTTGTAACACTAAAATCATAGACAACACATAAACCTCTTCCTGTAATGATGGCGCCTAACCTCTTTCTTCTGCAACTGTAAACGTGTTTATGGTTCAATGTCCTACTTGTGCATCTCTTTCTTACAAATGGCTTCATCTATTAGCAGAAATGAAATGGAAGATATGCTTTTGATCGTAACGAATAATAACGAATTGTGGATAATTTACCTAAGATTTTATTTATTTATTGAATTTATGTGCAATTGTAATCTAATAATTTATAAATACAATCTATTTTATATAAGTGATTAGTATGTCTACGTAAATCAGCCCTAATATAATCTTAAAAAGAAGATTTTATGGAAAATAATGCTGAATCAAGGTATGCGTACGAACTCGACAAATTACAATCAATAATGTCGTCATTGTAAACATTTGTCTCATTTAGCAGCTATTATGGCTATTTCTTTTACCTATTAACAAGGAAAGGTAGTAAAAAAACACAGGTGTTTTTTGGAAAAAACACTGGTTTGTTCAATAATGGTATTTTGTTGAGTAAATTCAATATTCGCAAAATTGCCGTTGCTTAACGATTTTCCTTCGAATTCGATCTTCAAATGTTTTAACGGTAAACGGATTTGTCTTTTGAAAGTTTATATTTAATTAATTTTGACGTCATAACTGCCTTCATTTTATTTTAGGTAGTGTCTTTCTACGCTGAAATTTTCCGCAAGCAAAAAGTTAAAGCGAACAAATGTCATGCAGAAATAAGTTCAATGTCGACAAACTGTTACGCAACGAGTCTTATGATTTTACTTTATTACAATTAAATTACAATTAAGTTTGATGATCAGAATTAAAAAGCCCTATTCATTATTATTTTAAGCATAGCCTAAAAATAAAATCATAGTAGCAGGCTAAAGAGGTTAGGAAATTATGCGCCTATTTCTACGCGGTATTTTTAACTTATCCGCGTTTGTAAAATGTTTATGTTGTTTATTTTCGTGATTATATTATGCTTATTGTTATGAACTTTATTATTATAAATCCTTTACCGCATTATAATATTCTGGTTTATAATATTTAAGACTTTGCACTTTACGCTAATAAAATGTAGGTAGGTAAAGTTTCGGCCATACTCAAGGACAGGCTTTTGCACAAAATGTATTACATTAGATACATCATATTTTAATTCTTGATACAAGAAAATGGTGCCGCAATCTGTTGAACACCGATCGAAATACAATCCGCTTAGATTGAATTTTGAAATTGATCGAACTAATGCTTGTTATGGCTTCCGTAACCTTTGATTACTAGTTTTCATTTTGAAATTATTATGAAATACCTTAAGTACTTTTTTTTATAATTTCGTACATTGACTCATCGCTACTTGTCTCATTCACTCGCGCACGAATATATCGTGCTCCTATCGCGTATCGAATCCGCGACCGGCATGAGCACTGACGCGCTCAACTACTGAGCTACAGAGGTCTTCTTTTGGTCAAAAATTATTATAAATGATTGACACTAATGACGGCCATTGGCACCGGTGCTGGATTTGCAGGCTGGATGGTCAGTATGGTCCTTAAGAGGTAAAGGACTTGCCCGTAGAGACAGTTGTGAATATATAGTAATAGGTCTTTGATGAAATTAACGTATTGCGTAGGCCATCCTATAAAAAAGTTAGGTACCTCGAACGTAGTTACTATAATTCACGATATTAGAAACTACTGTTTGATGTTTCGCTGTATGAATGGCTTATGGCTTATAAAAAATCGCAATGAAACATGTTACGTGGGTAAGCCATGCTTAAAAGCATTTTGGCACCAATTTCAGAGACATATTATGACACTGTCTCATAGAAAACCAGCGTGAATAAACAAATTTAAAAATGTTAAGTAACCCCCGAATGTCGAGCAGTGAGCGAGCTGATGATGATAAATTATAGTTAAGAACACTCACGATCACGTCAGCTTTTAAAAAAAAAAACTAGATCCATATCGGTTCATCCGTTTGGAAGCTGCGACGCCACGGACAGACAGACACACGTCAAACTTATAATACCCCTCTTTTTGCGTCGGGGGTTAAAAACCGTTTGCATTGTGGTTAACCGAACTTGAGTGAGGGTAACGCAAGGTTTTGATGAAGGGTGGGTGGCTTTAGAATGGCACCGCACTTCCGGCTCCTCTAGTGGTACGGATGTCCATAGACACGGTAATCCTTATACGATAAAGCAATGAGCTTGCTATTCTACTACTATTATAAATGTGAAAGTTTGTGAGGATGGATGGATGGATGTTTGTTACTATAAAATTGAGTATGGTAGTAGTTTGAGCTCTGGATTAACACAGGCTACTTTTTATTTACTTTACCGAAAAAGTACAATGTTCCCGTGGGATACATTATTTACGAGGGCGAAGCCGCGGTTTGCCCGCGGTCAGCTAGTCATTTAAAAGTAAATGAAGGTGCAAATTGCAATGTCTTTCTAAAAGATTAAATAAAATCTCTTGCAGAATGGAAGAACAAGGCACCAAATCATACCTGCAGTTCCAGATTGATAAGCTGAAGGCTTTGCAGGCGAAGCTCTCCACAGAAGCGGAGGAGGACTACGTCATAGTGAAAGAGGAACCGTGAGTACTTTTAATCGACTGCAAAAAAGGAGGAGGTACTAAAATAGACTGTATTTTTTAAATGTTTGTAACTTTCGACTGGGTGAACCGATTTTGATGATTTAGTTAGATTATAGTTTGGAATATTGATAGTTTGGAAGTCGGTTTTCATTTTTTGTTTAGAAATAATCGTTTATTATTGTTTTTCCCCCAGAAGCCCTGTGAAACGTGAATGTTATATTAGCGTTTCTTGGTGGCGCGGGCGTCGCGTCGTGCAATATTATATAAATAATTTCGACTCCAATATGTCAGTCCGATGGGCAGTTTGGTTTTTTGTAATTTTTGCGTTGTTCGGAGATTCGGAATGTGGTTCGAACCCCGGTAAAATATAATTGTGATTATTTTCATTATTTTAAAGGTGGGTTCGAACCCCGGTAAAATATAATTGTGATTATTTTCATTATTTTAAAATATACTAGAGCTCCGAGCAAAGCTCGGTTACTCAGGTACTTAATATTAAGGGCCATGAGCGTTTTTGGAGTGGGTTCTTACCATGTTCTTACCCTACTACCAGACAATTCTCAGCTATAATTCATCATCAGCTCGCTTGCTGCTTGACAAAGCACCAAGTAGGTAAAATAGATACTGTCTGTAACTTAAAATTAGTTATTTTTATTATATTATAACACAAACACAATGTTATCGCGAATATGGAGTTTATCCGGTAGTTGCGAGTCGCGGTACACGCCCAGAGGCTGGTAAAGTAGTGATGTCATGCTCTTGTTGGTTATTAAAAACCGGCCAAGTGCGAGTCGGACACGCACTCGCAGGGTTCCGTACCATTATACCAATATTTTGCATGTTTACTTATTATTTCGTTATTTTTGAACGAAGTTTTCCAAGTAAGCGCATTTTACAAGTTTGGCCCTTTAAATTAGCATGCGCACCCTAGAAACACCGAAGAATCGGCAAAATGACAGATTGAAGAAACATAAATACCATTATAGCAAAATGCACGCATCGACCTTGCTTCCTTACATTATGAACTTTATTGTAAGGAAGCAAGGTCGATGCATCGTCGTTATGAGAAACAAAAATTCTTTTCTTCCCGAGCATGAGCTCGCAAAATGGCCTATTTTGAGTATCTCAAAAGATAGAAGAGCGATGTAGGTATAAAGCTATAGAAACGTTGGAAAATTTAGGATTTTAAAATTTCTTTCTCTCCCATCATGGAGAAAATATGGTTACTAAGGGAGAGGAAATTTTCATTATTTTTTCAGTAGGACGCACCATTTATTGAGATATAAAAATTTTACAGAAAATAAAATATATCCACCATTTTGAAACTTCAAAATGAGTGACTTTTTTGTAATTAACATCCCCTAAACCTAGAATTTTTCACCTAGATTCATTTTATTAAAAATAATAATGTCCGCTATATTTGAAATTCAAAATGGATATCATTTTTGTATTTAAAAACCCCCCCTAAAACCTCGAAGACGACACCCGTATCAATTTTACAGAAAAATAAATATTCGCCATATTGACATTTCAAAATGAATGCATTTTTGTAATCAGTGACTCCAGAAACCTATAAAATGACACCCATAATAATTCTTATAAAATAAAGTATGTCCGCCATCTTGGAATTTCAAAATGGACATTCATTTTCGAATCCAGCACCCATATCAATTTTAGGAAAAATAAATATCCGCCATTTTTAAATTTAAAAATGAATCTACACAATATCTACACCCCCCGAAACCGAGAAAAATTAAAAATGGGTATTTTGTACGCTCCTTTACGTTTTTAGGGTTTTGTAATACAATAAGGAACCCTTATAGTTTCGCTCTGTACGTCCGTCTGTCTGTTCGCGCTTCTAGCTTCTGTAATTATGAATATGAATTGATGATATTTGGTATAGTTATTGATTATGTCTAGATCTCGGTGTTAGCTACATAAAATAATAATAATTTTATATTTTAGGGGTGGCTCCCCATACATATGAAGTGGGGATGAAAAATATTTTTTCATCCTAACCCACCGTTATAGGTATTTTAAAATAAAGGCAAGGTTTGATACATGATTTTTTAACAAAGGCAATTTACGAGTAATCGGCCTAAAAAGTAGTTTATAAGTTGCATTTCTAAACTATGAGACTTAGAAACTTGCAATTTTTCATGCTGATAGATCATGCTAAAAACTCTGTAGGAAAATTATTTTGAACGAAATCTGACAGTAACTTTTTAAGTAATTTGAAAAAAACCTTTTACGCGGTTATAGTTACGGAACCCTCCTTAGGCATGTCCTGACATGCTCTTGGTTAGGTTAGTTTTATGTGCGCTCGTTTTGCTGCTTATTATGTTTTTTGAATTATCTACACCAGGGTACAAACCTACCACAAACCACCTACAATTAATATATATGTGCCTATTCTGAAATTAAATGTGTACTCCTAAATTGTCGCCAAGATGGTTATTTGTTCCCTAAAATAATATCTGTCTGCTAGTTTGGAATATTCAGGGAAAAAACTGGTATTAATTAGTCACCAGATTTGAAAGTTTTGTTCCTTATATTCTTTCGCCAACTTGGTAATTTAGTTTTCGGTTTAAACACACCCAACATTTGATTGTTTTGTCGCAAGTTTAAATACATGCCAAAAAAATATATGAAACATCTAAAGTGGCCTTTTTAGACCCCCTAGGTGTCACTAATTTCAATGACTGGGTGGGTAAATTTTTTACATTCAACTTTCATCCTACTACTATTATAAATGTGAAAGTTTGTGAGGTTGGATCAAGGATGGATGCTTTATTATTCTTTCACGCAAAAACTACTGAACGGTTTTTGATGATATTTGGTATGGTAGTAGTTTATGGTAAGTACCTACTACTTTTTATCCCAATAATACAGTGTTCCTGTGGGACACTGTATTTACGCGAGTGGAGCCGCGGGCAAATGCTAGTAAATCTTAAATGTTAAAAAATGCCGCAATGAAAATCGAGACGAGTAGGCACGGCGACTAGGATCTTGGGACGCGGGCCCCGCGGCAAGGAGCGACCCTCCGTACCCCGGTTTAGTTAGGTTCGGCGCCGCGCACTATACGGCCGTGATTCGTCGCGTCCGAAAATCGAAATTAAAAATTAAATAAATTAAGCGGAAAAATTTTCGCGTATGTCACTTAAAGGTTTTTTTCGAGTGGTTATTTTAATATGTGTGCACGTTACGATGATTTTAAGATTAACTTATGTTAAGGGGGCTCGTTTAGTACTACGCCCATGAAATAGTGTAAGCAATGCAATATCAAAGTAACGAAGATGATGATTTACAATATCGGATTTTTGGAGAATCCTTCAACATTGCAGAGAATCAAACCTCCACTGGCAGGCGGAGAAAGTAAGTTTTATTAACTTTTGTCCATGTAAAAGGGTAGACTTTAAAATGGATTGCGATTGGTACTTACGACTTCGAGTCAAGTTACTAAATTTTAATCATCACATGAAATTATTACAACATGAAGCGATATATAGATTTTATAATACCGTTGATCACATCACTTATCGTTAGTTTTGTAGTTAGTAGAAAGTATGTACCTACGGTTTTATTCTTCGTAAACAGAATGTCTTCAAAACAAAAATAGATATTCAGGGCGTAATCAGCCGATTCTCGATCCAAAAATATACGTATAAAGTGACCTTAAATTTTGACCAGCCTAATCTATAAAATACTTAAATAAAAACCGCGCGGTCGATACTGCGTGGCGGGCTTGTGACCTTCGAAGTCAGCGCGACGTACAGCAGTACGAGGATGTCCATGCGTACCTAGTCATAGTTGTCAGGAAATGTTAGTCGTGTTATTTTTCTGAAAATTACGGATTTTTTTTGTTAAATGTATACTGTCAAGTATCAGTACTAACAATGCGTTTCAATTATTTTTTTTCAAACGAATTGGCGGTTGTATGCCAAAAATAAAAGAAGAAGAAGAACAGGAATGTCAATAACCTTTGTCTGTCAAATATCACTTGAAAAGTGCGGTTTGCAAAAAAACTTATTTGCTTAATATCCATAAATAATAATAGTCTTGCATCGAATTTAAATAAAAACGTTAAATAGTAGAATTTTATCTAAACATAAATTTAATTATAATAATAGTCATAATTCGTAACAACATGGCGCTAAGTCGATCCTATTCTCATTTCAATCGCATTGTACGTAATATTGTAGCCTAAATATTTGGTTCCGATAAAAATACATTCTGTATATTCAAAAAGTAAACACCAAAGCCTTGGCAGGAGCCAGTAATTTATGAAGACCACTCTAGGTCCTAGAGTATTTTTCCTAGAGACTGGAAAATAGAAACACTAGACAGAAACAGTAGAAAATTTTGAGCATTAAAAATAGAACTGTGCTACTACCGCTAACACAATAGAGTTGAAAATCGAACACATGAGTGTCGAGTCAAATGTCAATCTCATTTATGACAGCTCGACACTCGAAACTTCCATTTTCAACTCTATTGTATTAGCGGAGAGTTCTATTTTCAGTGCTCTGAATTTTCAGTGCTCTGAATTTTCACTGCTCTGAATTTTCATCGGTGTTCCGGATTCCGGAGCATATAGTCCCAGCCTAAGAGCAGAGTTCTTTTTCAGTGCTTTGAATTTTCCCCGGCGTCCCAGTGCAACCTAACTATTGATATAATTTCGTCTTCATTGATAAGCCTGATTGCAGCTACCAATCCCGGATCCACGATAATAAAAGCACATTATGTTGATCACTTGACTTCTTTTAATTAGATTATTTATTATGCAAAATTATGTAATTTACTTTCGTTACTATATTATGTATTTAACGAAATTGATAATATACTGAGTATGGTTGCTGTGATCGTTTTAAATAAGATTTATCCCTCTCCACGAGCGCTTTTTTATAGCGGCGTTAGTAAAAACAGCGCTTAAAATAGTTGTATATTATGCTCTGCGCCAATAAATGGAGAAATAGAAAACACTCGCGTTGAGTTTTTTTTGGCTGCCGTGTGTTTAGTCTTCTATAATCAGTGCTGTTTTCAAAAGTCCCGATAAAAAAGCGCTCGTGAGAACGAAGGCTTAGGGTCAACTCACGCCGAGACGCGACGCGGCGCCCACATTGTAAGATAGCGTTTCAAAAATGAAACTACATGAAAAGATACAAGTTTGTGTGAACTTACGCTTACTGAAAGTTGGACGACTGTAATGATGCCTGCACAGTTTCTGAAAAAAAAAAACTGCAATTTCTGAAAAAAAAAAAACGGTGGAAACACTTTTTGTAAACCCTGTCACACTGACATCAAGAAAGAAATCCTTAATAATGCTCTATTTGCCTAATGCATCCTAATCCTTATTATCTGGAGACTGGAAGTAGAAGATCGAAGAACAATTCCAAGAAAATGGCCTAGTAACAATAGGCATGGAAGTACTATGTTACTATGTCCGACGCGATCATCGGATAGGTATGGTACGTGAGACCTTGGCAGACCTCAAGGTCTCGCAAAGCACGCAGGATTATCCTGGCGAGGTGAAGGTCACTCATTCAAATTTGGCGAGCATTCGTTATTTATATAAAAAATGAAAACAAAAAAAACTTTGCCTAAGCCTCGATTACGCTTAATCTGCAGGAAGAAAATAATAATAAGCTGTGTATCTCTAAGTCTGTATTGGGAAAATAATGCCAACTAGGAACTGTCTGTATTAAATTCTCTAGAAAACTCTTAGTTGTCTTTAGGTACACTATATTAGATTTTCTTAATACTAGTATAGTTATAACTTATAACATTTTACTCCAAAATAAGAGCCATGATTAAATAACATCGGATAAGTATAAGTGGTCTATCAGACTTAGACTACTACTCGCATGCAATAGAGAAAAGTTAATTTTTTTTTAGATCGTAATGCTTAACATGGTTTGTTCGTGCATTGAGCATTCTCATTTCTCAGAACTTGACATTCGACTTTCGAAATAGATTGTGCAACCGTCACTCGATATCCAATGTTCCTGCTAGGCCTACTGACGGCATCTATAACTTGCGTATGCGCACCGGTAACCAGCTTGTAACTCAAATTTTAGAGAATAGCGTCGTCACTCCAAAGAAATACATATACATTTAACAAAGCTTTTAAATAACAACAATACTCCGTAATGCCTCCCTCGATTCTAATCAACCTTTCACGTGAGAACAAGTTGACCAACCCTCTGAGGTAAACGACCAGAGGGTGGCACCCCCGATAATTGCTTCACGTGAATCGGCAGATGGCAGTCAAGGTGCTACGTAGTGATGACCTTTGCCGGTATCGATAAAAAATATTCACGTAATTTCTGTGTAAATTATTATGTACTGTTACTTGTTAGGTAAACATTTTAATTGAATCTTGAAAGCTTGAAACTGTTTTTAATGAACTCTTAAGTTAATTATGCATATAAAGGTAAATAACTTTTATATCGTTGCTTTTAATTCTAGGGACTTGCATTCCTATTTGAAACTTTTAATTTTCAACGTAATGATTATTATACTTAACATTTCGGTACCTATGTCCTATTTTGTACACATTTATTATATTTATTTAGCATAACGTCGTTTATATTACATTCAAGTATTATTATCATTAAGTTATTCAAATGTTTAGCTCCTATATTCGTCTCTCTGTGATGACCCGAATTTTTATCGATATCGATACATAGACGCACCTATCTAACAAATTTTTCTATGAATACCACCGTAATTGGGGTGAATAAGGCGATATTTCACACGATACTGAACAACTGCTTTAGCTATGACGTGTATGTCTTCAGTGCATTAGTTGACATGTGACATTTAGTTTTTTTATGACACGGTCGCATGGCAAATGCTTATGCCGGTCAATGTTCATGCTGCATGCAACCGGCATGCAACATAATAAGTATCGTCTATTATTATTTTTTTCTTTTTATAAATTTAGGCGAAAAACAGAGGCGTGTGTGAGTTTGTACGTGTCTATATGTGCTCTGTCTCCATCAAATCGATCCAAATGAGCAGTAAAAAAAGTAACTTTTTTTACTGCTCATTTGGATCGATTTTACTTGTGCAACTCTGAGTTGAAAATATACACACACCGGCATATTTAGCGGAACATAAAATAAAGGTTTGATATCTCAGTATCATATAAGGTTGCTGACTGGTTTATACGTCATTTAATTTAAAAAGAAATATTTTCAAATTAAGAAAACAACTGAACATCACATTTTATGCAATTGTTTTAATTTTATTCAAATACACCTTATCTGGAGCGAACTTCGAGTATTTCTTCCTTCTGAGTTTGATTTAAAATTTCATTGAAATACTGTTTACTACTGTTTTTTGTTACTTTTTTTTAATCACGTATCTTTTTGGAGTTGAGGACTGAATTATGCCTGACTTAGCCCCAGCGGAGATTGCCAGGGCACTCGAAATGCGAAGAAATGGTCAAACCTAAAGAGTGATATCCAGAGATCTTCGTCGACCAGTTTCAACGATCCATCGCAGTATCCAAAAGATCAGAGAGACCGGTACTTATGTGAGAAGAGCAGGACAAGGCGGAAAAAGACCCACTTCGAGAAGGGATGATCGTTTCATTCGGCTTCGTGTACGTAGGAACCCCCGTTTGACGGCCGTCCAAGATCGACATGAGTTAGAAGCAGTGCGGGGTGTAACCGTAAGTGAGCGTACGGTACGAAGGTTCGACGAAGCTGGTTTGGGTTCATTTGTGCCCGCCAAGGCTCCAAGGCTCGAGGTAAATCATCGTAGAAACAGGTTAACTTTTGCTCAGGAACATCGACTTTAGAACGCGGACCAATGGAGTAAGGTATTGTTTAGTGGCAGAATTCTCTTAAATCAAATTGACGGCAGGCAAAGAATATACAGAAGCAAAGGAGAACGATACATTCAGACAAATTTTGAAACTACAGTTGCATACGGTGGTGGATCAATAATGGTTTGGGCGGGCATTTGTTTGGGAGCTCGCACAGACTTGGTAGTGATTGACAGAGGGAGTCTGACTGCAGACCGCTATATCAGAGAAGTTTTAGAAGAAAATGTCGTACCGTTTGCCCCATATATCGGTGACGATTTTGTTTTTATGCAGGATAATGCTCGGCCGCATACCACTCGGGTAACTCAAGCTTATGTTAATGATATGAATATCACTGTTATGGAGTGGCCGGCGAGATCACCGGATATGAACCCAATAGAGCACGTTTGGGACTTGCTGAAAAGAAAAGTTAAATCCAGGAGCTGGCCTGCCAACGTGGGTGCACTGCGAATCGCCGTAGTTGAGGAATGGCGGAGACTATCCCAGGAGACCATCGATAACATCGATTCTCAGTATGCCTAGACGGGTAGAAACTTTAATAAGAGCACGTGGAGGAAATACGCGATATTAATCTAATATCGCGTATAATATAATATAATATTTTTCTAATTTAATTAATTGTTATTTTAATATTAATTTTCACTTTACCCGGTTACATGAAAAGTTCAAAAATGTACCATTTTTCACAAATAGCCTTTACTCGCAAAATCTGTTCTTAATGTGATCTCATTTTAAGTAAAACAAATGAAACTTTAAATAACAAAAGAAGCGTAGTAAGTAGATTTTAAAATAAAACTATATTTTTTTAATTATGGACCTTTTTTTTGTGTTCCGCTAAATATGCCGGTGTGTTTATATAGGTCATTTCCAAAAACTAAAAACAGTTTCTATTTTCAAATTGCAAAGGCACAAAAACATGCTAATGGTTACACTTTCCATTTCCAAAGAATATAGGCCTCTTTGTAACATGGCCCGGTAATAATAAATCGTCCACGTGGTATAAGACAGGCCGTATAAAAAACATATTGAATAAACAGCTGTTTCTGTGTACGAATTTCACAACGACAGGGGTCTCCAGTTATTGGGGTAGCTCATTATCAAAGTCTAGCCCCCTTTGTGCTGATTTTAAATGGTTCGCTTGCCATTTGCGAGTATCGTAATGTCGCAAAGATTGACGAAAGAGCTACTAAAATCTTAATTCCTTATCAAGTAAAACCTAACGAAGAATATGTCGGGAGGGTTCCGTAGCCATCAATATTTAAAAAAAAACCTATTGCGTTTTTTTTAATGACTGAAAAGTTATTATCCGATTTCGGTCAAAAATTTTTCCTAAGGAGTATTTAGCAGTAACCTATCAGCATGGATATTTGCAGGTTTCTAGCTCCTATAGTTTAGAAATGCTGGAGTGACTTTGGGGGCCGATTACTCGAAATTGGAACACTTCATGAAACCTCGCCTTCATTTAAAAATACCAATTCGACGAAACCCCATCATAATTAGGTAGAATTAATAAAAAAAAACACCCCACTGTATGTATGGAGATCACTGTACATGTATGGAGATTGGAGAGCCATTCCTAAATATAAAATTATTACTATTCTTTACTACGGAACCCTAAAAATGAATCTATCTGTGTTTACCCCCCATGTTTTGTGATGAAAAAAGTCCTTGGCCGTAAAGAGTATTAAAAAGTGCGCGACGTGTCGCGTCTCGGTGTGAACTGTGAACTAACGCGAAGTATCACACCCAACAATGTACCTTTCGACCTTATCACTTGATAATAAGGTTCAAAACTAGTGCACGGGATCTGTCGGCGACTGTACACTTGTACAGTGTAAACAATACACAGGTGTGTGTCATTAAATATCGTCCTACATAACGAATACGTGTAATCGACGCCTTATAATTGTGTTCTTAAGTGTTAAGAATTTAAATGCAAAGTTGAAGTTTGTCGCAAGGAAACCTTATCATACACACCTTTTCTTGTTGGTATGCGGGTACTTATAAAATTTCCATAACCCGTATGCGGTCAATGTTTTAATGTTCTAAGTAAACATGCCTATTATAAGGGTTGTTTGTTGGTCAAAAACTCCCTATACATATATAATGAACTATATTGTTTTTTACTAAATTGTAGATAATAATTATTTGAACAAAATTAATTTCAAATAAAAATGCAGAAATTCATATTTAACACTCATTTATCTAAGTTAATGACGTTTTATTAATTATATGGACGGAATAATATGGGCGGTTAATAGAGAATAAAATATGAATGACCACTAATGCATGAAATTCCAAATATAATGGAAATTTTATGAACTTGAATTATTGTAATGGCATTTTCCATAAAGGTGGCCTAATTTGCCGTCTGGTTAGGGTTGTACCCTCCTTTGATCCCTCTTCTGATACGGGCACAGCATATGACGCGCATCCCTATGTGAAATAAAATCAACTTTCAGCTCTTTAGTTTTACATTTTAACACGCTTCATTGGGTTTTAGGCAAACCACAGGAACTTTTCTTTGGTTTATTTTTCTGGTAATTTGCGGATAATACGCCCGACAACTAAAAAGGGTCAAGTAGCCTAGTGAGTAGTGACAATCTTTCTTTTACATTCCACAGATAACAAAGACATATTTTTATTGCGTATCTAAGAGGAAAATCAACCCTAAAAAGTTAAAACTTAAAAGTGAAACATGAATTATGGTCGAATTTCGATTACTAGCCGACCTCTAACAGGCTTACTGCCAAATAGTAGAAGTGTCCACAGAATTTTATGCTTAGCTAGTCCAGTGGGTCTCATAAATCATAATACATATATATGGAAATACTTATATTATGTTAATATAGGTAAATACCTACCTATATTATGATTTATGACCCACTGGACTAGTCAAGCATAAAATTCTAAGTGCGAGCTAGTTTACTAATGGCCCGTTTCAATAACGTATCTACTAATAACTATTCGTTAGAAACGTCAAACTTGTATCGCAAAGAACCGTCAAATTATTGAATGGCGAATTTTTTAACAAATAGTTATAGATATATAGGTTATTGAAACGGGCCCTTAGCTTATTCGGCCTATGCTTTTAGCAAAAAAAATGCTGCTTTTAAACTTAATAATGAAAACAAAACATCTCAAGGAAATATAAGTACAAGGGTGCGTCTACCCTATAACATTTGTTCCTTACACTTCCGCGAAAAGACCAAAATAGTCGAACACAATATTGCGTCAACTATTAAATTATTATTTTCGAGGGTCCGCACACCTTTCTGCACATGCAAAACTATAATAGACCATCAAAAGTATGGACAGGCTAAATGATTATGCATTTTTATAATTAATCTAAAATGAAATATGCATTTTTATGGCCACGCTATAAGAATAGCGCTTAAATTACAAGTAAGATACAGGTAACAGATTCCCACGGTATAAAAACGGGGTTCCTTTTATTTGGACAAGGGGGCAGTTCTGTGGTGCATGTCCCACCTTTGTTATGTTAGTATGTAGATGGAACATTTAACTTTGTACTCGTTGACCTGTACCGTACGACTTTGCTCGCGAGACAGTCACAAAATTCAGATGTTAAATAATGAATTTTGAGGTAATACTTATGTACCGTAAACATAGTACTGTAAAGTTAGCTAACTTTAGTAGGTGGCCGTGGCCTAGTGGGTAGACCGTTTGATTCGCACTCGAGATAGTACAAGTCCGATTCCCAGGTTGTGGCTGGTACCAATGAGACATTTTAGATCTCAAGTACATTATACGGACGCTCCAACGGTGAAGAAAAACATCGCGAGGAAATCCGCACATGGTTGGCCCCAGACGTATTGACCAGTCATTCCTCTGGACTAGGCTGACTATTGTTGTGAGAATGCCGTGTGTGCTCGGGAACCATACGACATTTAAAAACCAACTGTCCCAGGCACTACAGTATTTCAAGAGTTTTCATAAATGGAATGGTGGTATAAATCATCCAATAACGGATGAAAAAGGCATAAAAAAATACTAAAATTAGCAACGTTTTACTTTACACGTTAATTAGAGTTATTATTAATATTAACAATAACTATTTTTTATAAAAACTATATAACCCGTTATAAAATGTTCTCTTGAATCCGCGTTGATGGTCCTGGTGGGACCATCAGTCGGTGGCAAATATAATACCACACTGCTCGTAATCAAGTGATTCCACCTTTCTCATTGAAAATCCAAAGCTGTTACTGGGAATGTCCCCGGATCGCAGTCTACACGCAATGACTATTTGTTGCCTATTCAATTGACTTGTTCAGGTTCTTAAGAAAAGAAAATTTTTGTTGTTGCTTACTAGCAGTACTAGCGTTTTTCGTTTCTACACAGAAATACTATGGAGGCCTTGTTTCACGGCCTTTCTTAGGCAACCGGTTCGATTTCGGTGTTACTTAATCAGTCTGTTGTTTATTCCAATTTTTGCCTATTAAATTAACAACCTTTTAATAAATAACATAAATACATAAACGCTCATATTTATGAAATGAGAGAATTTAAAGCCGAAAAATAACTATAATTATAAAAATAAAAAACTATAACCCAACTAGTGCGACTACGTCAATTAGATACCCTTTGTTAACCGGGCTGTTATTACGAATCTATTGACACCTAATTTATGTTAGATTTTATTTGACTATGAATTAGAAGAATACCATATTTTGATATCAAGAAGATTCATTGATCATGCATTGTCAGTCAAGGTTCAATACTAGAATTGGAGTTCTGAAAACAGGTACCAACTATCTCTAAAGAATTGATAGGATTTTTGAAGCTGCGTATCTATGCAATGGGTCTAGAAGTCTTAAATTTATTACCGTCAAAAGTCAATCGTCTGCGTATGGGTATATTGTTTATATTATATTTTTATTTTTATTTTATATTTTTGTTTATATTGTTTATATTTTGATATGTTTTTTAGGTGTATTTTTTGCCTAAGACGGGATATCGTGGCAAAAAAGCTATTTAGTTACACTGAACACGAAATTGTTGAGAGTTCAATACACGCCTTTGATGGCAATTACTACGGTATCCAGGGATATGCGTGTAAAAAAGTTAGGCGCATCCCCTGCGCAAGCGCAGCTGCGCGGCGCCATTTGTGCGTGGGGGGCGCAGATGGTACACGCGCTCCCGTCGATTTGAATACGATCGATATCCTCGTTTTTTATTATATTTCCTATACTATAACTATTATTATTCCTATACTGAATGTGACATTTTTTGATTTAGTTCATATTTGGTACATTGTAACAAACTTCTTCGTCTTAAAGACTATTATTGTTATTGCTTCCAATTCTTTGTACACACAATATTCTATAAATCAGTTTTTGTGTTCCTACTTCTAGAGCACCTTTACTTATTAGAATCTACTATTTTACAAACATTCCTAGTGTCCTGGCGGAAACTATCCTCTACTAGGACTTAGTATGGTTGCGTTGTTTACATGACATTATTTAATTTATTATTTTCCTATACCTATCAGTCTATTAGTGTACCTATGGTTGCCTGTAGTCTATTGATATAATACTTATTTGATATGTCGTAAGTGTAAGATATCTTTAAAACAATAGTGTTTACCTAAATCCTTTTCTAAATTAGGATTCTCACCTAGCATACATATTAATTGTTTCATTAAATTAAATGTACTATGTGGCAACATTATCTGAGGTCAAATAAAATGCGATAAAGCGCCAAAGTTTGTGCGATAACACTTTTTTGTGTTTATTTGGTCTCGTGTGATCTAAATTCCGATTGCTGACAATGCATTGCGGATGCAATGCCACGTGGAAGCCAGATGCCCTCACACCTGCTGGAAGCTTCTTCCGACCTACCGTAAGGGTCGATGACGTTTTATCACATGCAACATTTTTCGAACCAAGTAGTTCGAAGATCCTAGCAGTAAAACCTTTCTGCGATCCGCCATTTTGTAATCGAAGGTGATAAAGTTATTAGAGGATTAACTGTTTAGTAGCTTAATTAATGTTAAGATTGTCGATTTTTATTGTCAAAGAGTTTGTTTTGATAAGATAAAAGTTAGTAAATCGTTTATTGGAGGATCCAACCGTTTAGTTGAAATATGTAATTGTTGCTTTTAAATTTTGTACCGACTGTAAAGCTACTGCTTACTAGGCGTAGCCTTAGGTACCAGTAGGTGTTAGTCTACTAGCCACGGTAGCCAGCCCATCTATGTAGTTTATTTAATTTAATTTTTTAACATTCGGAAAACTTACGGCCACATACCAGAACAATTAGAATTACTCAAAGAAGAAGGCCAATTGAAAGTTTTCACAGATAAATAGAAGAATTAAAAAACAAAGATGAAATCGGTGGTTAACTTAAAAGTAGAAGTGGAAGGTGGACAAACGTAAACAACACACATATTTATCATGATGTAAAGAATTTTGTGGAAAGACAATTTTTCATTTTAGAAACGCTGGTATTAAATAAGTCTAGATCACACGAAATTTCCTTGAAATTTCTGCTGGCACGTATGAGAAAACTATTCCGCCTATATGTACTGCTAACACAGGGGATGTGAAGCAACTTGGAGTACGGAGCGGGTTACCAGACCTATCTCGCCGAGTAGTTCAGGGCAGTTGACCGTGCCATTCCCTATTTTAAAGGGATATGATAAATCCGCAATTTGTCGCCGATAACTTAAGGGTAAAATGTGGAATTTTTTGCAACGAGTATCGTAAGTAGACACGTAAATATGAGTTTTAAACTGTAGAAAATGAAGAAAGCGCCTTTAGAAAATCTTTAGGAAATCTACTTCCAAAATGATTCCTTCTCATATGAATCCAGTCTCCGTGGTCTAGCCAGATCTTTCTAGAGTACATATGTGCCAGATATGTTATTTATAATAATAATAATACTATGGACGCTTCACACCACGTCAATCTGGCCCCGTGCTAAGTATCCGAAGAACTTGTGTTACAGGTACCAGAAAACGGGAAGTATATTTAATACTTTTATACTATACATATATTTAAGATTTTTATTATATTATACACATATTTAATACACATCCATGACCCAGGAACACAGAAAAACTTTTTGTTCCTTCGGCGGGATTCGAACCCGCGACCCCCGGCTTGAGCACCAACGCGCTGAACCACTGAGCCATAGAGGTCGTCAAACGTCAAAACGTTATGTATGTAAGGATAAAGCTGTTATTGTATCACATGGCGCTTACTTGCTGGAACAATGACCTCAATACAGAGGCCCCTCGCTCCCAAATCGCATGGAATAAATGCCCTGAATTTATTACAAGAAGTTTTTTATTGCCCAATGCTGCCATGGCTGTTTGTAGAACATATTTTGTGTAGACATGGGTCTATAAAATATCTGTTCACTTTTGGTTTTAATTTATACCCCACATTTTTATTAGGCCCAAGCGACGTGTGACTTCAAATTTTTCTCTATTCGACCCAGAGTTAAGGCGGAGCTTTAGTTACTTATGCGCTAGCCAAAAATTTGAAACTATTTTATCTTTAGCAGCTCCAATGTTTTCTAAACACACACTTCAGCACCACAATAGCATTTTGCTTTATAAAAATAAACTAAACATTTGATCAATAATAATTACGGTCGTCAAGAGTTTTTTCTTAATTGTGACTGAAAAAATAACGCTTTCTCTAAACACCTTTAGTAGCGCGTGCGCATAATAACGATAACAAGGGGATAAAGGCGGGGTGGAGAAATGTCAGGCCATGTGCGGGTGTCATTGTGTGTTGCCTGCCGAGACATTAGTCTTGGGGGAGCTGACCAGGTGAACAACCCTTAGAACTCAAGAAACAGGAGTTTTATAACCCCGTTTCTTGAGTCTTTGAGACTTCAGATTGTTTTCGATGGGATCGAGTGCATAATTCCTCGATGAATGTTTGTAAATAAATGCAATTGCCATATTTTTTCTAGAACATTGTTTGGGCCACCCAATACTCAAATTTTTGTAGCTATATTTCTGTCATCGAGGTCCTTGAAATTTTGCTATAATGTTTTTTTAGATAAGTTAAGTCTTGACTCAACAATTTTAAGACGAGTGGATTTTTAAACTCTTTGTTCATAAAGTGTTAACTAAATCTATATACAATTATTAAACAGTTAAAGTGGAGTGGAGTACTTTTATAAATTGTTTTTTTTTTTAATTTTCAAGCTGTATATAATTATAATTTAAATGTGTCTCTGAGAATTTAAAGATGATATTCAGAAAATCTCACACCTAACTCTATTATTCTTTTTCAAGTTAACATTCGGCCAGATTTTCAGCCGGAACTGGCTTATGGAATTTCATCGTACCTATTTTGGACTTAGTCGTAAAACATGTTTGGTGCAAAAGGCGACAATCAAGAAATTCACATGTGTCTCGGCTTGTCATTAGCGACATATGGCTGGGTCACAAAAACACGAACCCCCGTTTTGTAAACAAGTCGGAAGTTGATTTAAGATTATTTTGTATTGTACCTACGCGCGTTCTGGTTGTCGGGGGCATTGTAAAAAATTGGTGTTTCATTGTAGGTACGGAACCCCCGTAGTTTATCCCAGACGTAAGTCTAAAAGTGTGGATCTTACATAAAATATTACTTATTGTTTTAAATAAGTTTATATCCCTTTATACAGTCGATGCTAATCGATAAACACAGGTATGTATCAAAAGACAATCAGGAATCTAAGATTAAGTTTTAAGACCTAATATAATATTGGCTTGATTATAAGTTACACCTAGTAACTTTGGCCTTTCTTTTTTTTTCATTTCTTTCATTCACTTTGGATGATGTATACAGTATCCTCCGAGCGAAGTAACCACTTGAAATAGTGTAGTGCCTGGGATATATATGGGGGTACGGTTTTTTAAATGTCGTATGGTGCCCAAGCACATACGGCATTCTCACAACACAGTCAGCCTAGTCCAGAGGAATGACTGGTCAATATGTCTGGGGCTAACCATGATGTTGAAGGTAGGTGTACACTATTGTAAACTTCTAAATGCGTATACCTAGGTAACACTGAAAATGTTTAGAAAATTAAAAACGGCTTAATGTAGAAAGTTG
Organism: Phengaris alcon alcon; assembly: GCA_037179445.1. Lineage (NCBI taxonomy): Eukaryota > Metazoa > Arthropoda > Insecta > Lepidoptera > Lycaenidae > Phengaris > Phengaris alcon. Next base: position 1,417,444 of record JAYRCH010000675.1, read on the forward strand.
CTAAAACTTTTATTGTTTTTCGAAGTAATCTCCGTTCCTCTCTACATATCGTCGCATTCGATGGAACCACTCTCAGTGGGTCCATTCTTCCTTAGGGGTCTCTTCTATGTCATTTTCGTACGCTTTTACCGCATCTTCCGGGCTCGTAAAGCGAATACTTACCTCCAATTTTATCTTTAGTTCTTGGAAATAAATGAAAGTCGTAGGGCGCCAGGTCAGGACTGTATGGCGGATGACTCATTATCTCGACACCTGCCATAGTCAAATATTCAACAGTCCGTTTTGTGGAGTGCGCTGAAGCATTGTCGTGGTGAAGGAGGATCCTGCGTCGAGGGCGCTTCTGTCGAATTTTTTCCAAGACAACAGGCAAACAGCGATTGACATACCAGTCTGCAGTAACTGTCCTTCCATCTTCTAGCACAACTGTCGCGAAATGACCTTTCCGACCAAAGAATGAGGCAATCATCTTTTTTCCTTGACTTCTTTCTTTCTTTACCTTAGTTGGTCGATTCTCAAAAGGAAACACCCACTGAGCTGATTGTCTTTTGGTTTCGGGTTCGTAGCAATATATCCAGCTTTCATCACCTGTGACGATGTCAAATGCAGCATTTGAGTCACCGCCGTTGAACTTATGTAACATTTGGCGACACCAGTCCATGCGAAGGTGTTTCTGCTCGTCGGTTAAAGTATGGGGAATCTATCTGGTACAAAGCTTCCTGACGCCTAAATATTCGTGTAATATTTTTTGAACTTAACTCATACCAATGCCTAGGCTTGCCCGTATCTGCTGATAGGTCACTCTCTTATCTTCCTCTATCATGCGTAGCACAGCACTGATGTTATCTTCAGTAGTCGCTGTTATAGGACGTGCCTCACGCGGATCATCATTGAGGTTGCTACGTCCACGCTTAAACTCGTTAAACCAATTGTAAATAGTGGCACGAGATGGGGCTTCATTAAGAAAGGCTAATCGCAGCCTATCATAGCTTTGTTGTTGAGTAAGCCCACAACGAAAGTCATAATAAATCATTGACCGAAAATTTTCTCGCGTTAGGTTCATTTTCACGTGTAACAAGAGTTTTAGATTTGCCGCCAATTCACAAAAACAAATGACAAATGAATGCAATATACTACAATAGGTTACCAAAGAGTTCTAAAATTGAAATTCAAAAAAAGTTTTCATTAGCAATGTTTCTAACTGGCCAGTTCTAAACATTTTCAGTGTTACCCACGTAATACTATGCATGTGAAGAATTGCAAGTGATGACAATACGTGGGAAAATCTTCTCATAAAAGCTCGTCATCCCTACGGTGTCTACTGTCTACTATATAGCGCTTTTGTTACGTCTCACGTGCACTTCGATCTATTCTACGTCTATGAAGGGACATACCTGTTTCAACCCTAAACACAGACACATTAGATTGAATTGATTGAAACACAAAAGTGGGAAAGCTTAGGGATTAGAGAACTCGCGGATATTCATAAGACTGTAAATAATGTATGTACATTTTTCATCTGTCAATTTTACCATTATAAACCAACTTATGTATTGGTGATAAGTTTGCAACTAGCTAGAAATTGAGAGAGCGGGGTTGCATCTTATAAATGCTTTACTGCTTCTGAATTATTTTTGTTCGGATTGTTCGATCGATCGATCTAAGGCTCTAAAAAACCATTTCCCAGGATAAAACCAGTTTTAGTGAGGATGCGATTACTTACATTTCACTGAACGTATAAAATTACGTAAATCGGTAAGTATAATATTATTGAGCCACCCACAGGCAACACTGAAGTATTTTCTCATACAAAATCCGGTGTCATGTTCCCGCAGAGCAGACTTGAGAAATGCAAAATGTAAACACTGCCTTTTCTAAATTGTACTTCAATAAGATAAGATAGCTTTGATACTAGAGTCAGATAAACGAGATAACAGATAAAAAATATTCAAAGTGCAGTGACTTATGTAGTAGAATTCTAGAACTTTTTTACTAAACGCTAAGACTAATTTACTTGATACATCTGTTCAAAATGGAAACAATAAATATAACGCTTCGAATTTCGAAATCAGTGTCATGTCCAATTTTTAGTGTCCGACCGAATGTTCGGTTTCGGTCAAGTTTCTATTTATTTATATAAAGTTACTTTGTTACAGGACATCATAATTCAAAGAACCACTAACTCGCGCTTTATCTAAACGTCATTTTCAAATAGCTATTGGGCCTTGATTTTAAAGAAATAAAATATTTAAAATCAAGATGGTAGCGAAATTGTCGCCACATGCTTGTACTTACCTAAATCCGAATAAATGGCAGACTATTTTTAACCGACTTTCAAAAAGGAGGCGGTTATTATGTTCAGCCGTGGATTTTTTTTGTATGTTCATCGATTATCCTCCGTTCTTGAAACGATTTACAAAATTCTCGTGTTGTTTTAAAGAGTATGATCTAAAATTGGTCCCTTTACTTTACAACATCGAAATTTATAGGGACACCTATTGTTATTTCGACTTGTTTTGAAGTGATGGAATTCGAAGAAGACATGGAATTCGAGGAGTTCCCTCGAGGGAACTCCTCGAAATTTATATGGACACATTATGGTGATTTCGACTTTTTCTGAAGTAGTCTAAGCATATGCTACAAAAAAGTAAGGTTTTGCACCAAATACCCTGGATCCAAATGCACAAAAAAGTATGAAATAAAACTTATTTTCTAAATAATTCCCGTTTTAAAATCTTCATAATTTTGAAGTCGGTACCAGCGAACTTGAACGTGAGTTCTATAAAATATTGTCTTATTAGGATGTTATGTTCGGGCTGGTGCCGACTTCAAAATTATGAAGATTGAGTAGAGAAATGGTTAAAATTTTCGCCGAATTTAAAAGGAGGATTTTTTAGGAAATAAGTTTTATTTCATACTTTTTTGTGCAATTTTACTTTGGAGTCGGTTTTAATTTTTTCTTTGGAAGTCGGTTTACATTTGGTACTACAAAATAATAATTAGTCGCACAAGTTAATGAAAGAAGAATCGCTTGGTTGTAGCAACTTAGTCATAAACATTCACATAATGTTACATGGGACGTGGGTTCCCGCCAAGTCATAAAGGTAGAAACTAGTTTCAATGGAATTTGAAAAGCAATAAGACGACGACTGCATCCTTCGCGTATCACATCCAAATAAAAAATCCTTATCAAGAACTGGTAAGGTGAGTGTATTTTATAAACAACGCTATCATCATTATGCTCTAGTAATGAATGCGTTTTTTGTGGAACTGGAGTTTTTACCACTTTCTGTTGCAATACTCCGATTTCTTTTTACTTAAGTACCTAATATGATTTTTTGATAGTGAAACAGTTTTGAGAATCCAACTTGAAATATCTATTTTTCTTGAGCTTTGACTACCCTGGAACCGGCTTGAAGGCCCAGCCGAGCTTTAGCAATAAGCATGGCTCGGTCTTCCAATTATTCTTTACTAATTATCCATTTCCTTACATGGTCGATTAACACAAAGTCACAATCTCTTAAAATCAAATATCCGGAGTTGAAAACTAGTTTTGAAGAAATTAGAAAGCATTTTTAAGTGTGAGTTGGCGTTGTAGGGCACATAAGACAGGAAGCATGGGGTGTGCACGACTTAACTGGACGCTTCCTTGGAGAACCCCTAACATCCTTTATGTATGCATGGTCACAGAAAAATATTAAAGAAAGTCATGGCGAAATGATTATAAAATAATTTAATAATCGGTCTATCTGTTTCTGAAACGCCTCGACCGATTTTCACAGGACTTTCACTGGCAGATAGCCGATGTTTAAGGAGTAACTTAGGCTACTTTTAACTTACATAGGGTCCCGTTTACATTAGTTCTAGACCCAAACGGAAGTCGCGGGTGCCACCTAGTATGCAAGTAAAAAGGCATAAGTCCATAGTAAATACACTTGGAGATTAATATAAAACAACCACGGCGTTTTATAATGCGCAACTGTTCACTAAAATTAATGTATCAAAACGGTTCTATGTGGCAGCCAATTATAGGGTTCCTTGTAGTTGATGGTATTTTGTCATACACAGCTGTATCTTATATTATTGGGCCTAAATTCAAAAAGTCTGCCGCCACATGACGTATTAAAATTTTAAATAGACAAATTGTTGAAAATGTAATCTATGTTCAAAACGTTCAATTGATACCTCCAACGCAGCTGTTATTAATTATGGTGCAAGGTGTTTTATATCCGAGGTCAGAAATTTATTCATGGCTAGAGAAGCCCCAAACTTTTTTGGGTCGGTCATATTGATGTGATATGGTAGTATTGAGCTATCCAATGTGGTCAATAGTTTTTTCCAGGAGGACTTATCCTAAAAAGCCAAAGATTCAGTCAATCTTCTTGTTGATCAGGTATTGCTGGTTCGAAGTTATACTAGAAAGTAAATAAGATATGTATCTCATCTCTCAAGTATTTATTTCATATATTAATGCCAGCAGGTCTAAAATGGCCACATTGAGTGAATCGTACTATGAAACACCAACTATTGAAATTGAACAGTTGATGTTTCGTAGTACTTAATGTTTTTTAGACCTGCTGTTCTGTCATCAGTGGTTACTGGTTACCAATTCTCATGACCAGAATAATATTTTTATAACAATGATGTCATGATTTGAAGGGCTTGGTCCGAAATTGACCCAGAGTCAACAGAAACGAAATGGTTGCTAATTTGTTCACTTTACATCATAACTATATGATGTCACTAAAAGGGCAAACCTGAAAAACGCCGGGTATAGAAGTTATGAGCAAGAATAAAATCAGTTTTTGTATGGGAATGACAGACATGTATGAAATACGATGATTCCCGAAAGACAATACAAACGTGGTTGTATTTTATTACATAATATGTTGGTCGGTGTCGGTAGTAGGTGTAGTTTTAGGTGTTGAAATTGTAGGTATACTCGTACATACATACGCCTACAATATCAATGTATGGAGGTACGATTTCTAGCGGAAGTACCTACACCTACCCACCTACTACAACAGCAACTTATCAACATACTCCTACAGTTCATACACCAACAAATATATCTACTCCTACATCTACCTACTATGATTTTAGACTTTATTCTCTGCTCATGACTTCTATGCCCGGCGTTTTGTGTGATTTCCCGTTTGGTCACATCAAATATGATTTAAAGTGAACCCAGTTTTTTTTTAGTACGAATTTGGGACCAAACCCTTTTAGTTCACGGACAGTTATTATTATTTTGAGGGCGTATTGAGTGTAACCTTATATTCTAATATATTTACTGTAGCAGGTGTGTGCACGCATCGCCCTCATGAAATTATCATTGGCTATTACGCCAATAGGGGCAAAGGTAGCCTAAGTACTTCAAAGAGTTTTCATTTCGAAAGAATAATTTACCTTCAATTATATGGTCCTCAGGTTTCCTGGTGTTTAAAAATAAATTAGGTTGTTGTTGGGGTTATTGCGATTTTAATTCTTCCGAAAAAACCTCAGTAACTAATAACTTTATGGATAGTATAAGTACATATCTGAAGAAATCCTTGATCCTCGCCGCCCTACCTATAAGTTTATCAATATCAGATTAGATTTTCTGATATCTGGGAATGCCCTTACGTTAATTCCTGAAAACCTTATCAGTTATCACCCACAGGAAGTTTAGTTTACTTAGCGTCAAAATCATCTGACCATATGTATTTCATAAACATATTTTATCAGAAACTTTTATTGCTACATACTGCCATATGGCCTGCCAATGCTGTTGTTGATACCCCTTACCACGAACTTTATTTAGCAAACTTGATAATTTGAAGCTTGTTGTATGTAATCTTTCTTGCCTTCGTTTTTTGTATGTATTATCCTTACTGAGCTTACTTACCTACTAGTATTATAAATGCGAAAGTTTGAGTGTATAGATTTTTGTTACTCTTTCAAGCTTTGAAACAAAAAAACGTTGTTTTCAAGTCTGGTTAGGACAATGCAAGCTGATCACCTGTGTCTGACAAGAGTAAGATGGACGAAATCTTGTTATTTCGCACACTCTTATGCACTATAAATCTCATAATTATCGCAGCAAAATGGACGGTTCCCGCGAGATTTATTTTTGCACGTATGAAGTCGCGGACAACATCTTGTACACTTTATTATGATTGTAAATGCAAATTGCAGATTAACTAAGGGTTTGCGTCATTTGGCTACACCAAACCATCTCTTTGTAAATTGACTTGGTTAAAAACTTTAACTCCATATGCTAGGTTTATCATCTTCGATTCCATCAGAGGTTATCGCAAAACGTTTCTTGCCACAGCTGAGTTATATTTGCAACTGTATTTTATTTGGGCACAATAAATCCCTACTCGGAAATGTTTCGGTAACCGCCAGGAGAGCCATTTATGTTTTTGCGACACTTTTTTGCTCGTCCCGTTATTCTTTAGAGTTTAGATTTTTGAAAAAGTTTACCTAAGACCACAGAATTCTTATATTGGCAAGGGTGATTAAGATTGAGTACCTAATCTGGGTTCTTTACACTAGCGACAGTATCAAAATTGTTAAACAATTATCACAAAGGTGAAATGGTCATCATTGAAAATGAAGCAACTATTGTTCAGAACATTATGAACAATTAGTGTTAATATTTTTTGTGACAGGAGAATCTCAGCTTTGCTAAGCTTTGTGTTCTGTCTTACGAGTAGATAAAGATAGCAAGAAAATTATGAGATTAAACGCCTAAATAGATGGATGTAAATTCTCTCTTGCCATGTCTTGCCCTGTGTATAGGAATAGAAACCAATAGAATAAAATAGATTATTGAAACAAATCATTGACCTAGTCCAAAAAAAAATTCTTCGTGTATGCTGCTTACACCTGCCCCATGCATACATGTGTTGCATCACACATTCCTACTGGAGGGTACGATTTGTTTTCAGAGTTTGTCTCTCTCGCACATATTCTAAACCCATTCTTCGTCTTTGTCCCCCCCGATACCCAAGGGTTTTTATGTCGGACCCTTATTATATTCTTAGTATATGTGTCGTGTATGTGTGCGTCTTTTTATCAATGTGTGCGTATAATTATGACAAGGGAAAAAGGCAAAGGACAAGGAGAAATTTTTCTTCACAGTGTTGTTTCGTTCTTTGCTGCGTGTGCGCAATAGATTGTGTGGTTTTGGCGGGAAAATGATGAGATGACTTGTGTTGTTAAGTGAATGATGGGGGTTTTTCATAATTCGGTGTACTTTCTTGGATAACTTTTCGTCGTGATGATATATGAGTAAGTGCCAACTGCCACATAATAATATTTTGATAAAAGTTTAACGACGGTTGGCGGCAGCCAAAAATGTTGTTTGTTTTGTCACTAAAGCTGTCACATTATTTGTTACAACATATTACATATTATTTTCATCAGCATCGCCCTGAACCTTGGGCGATGGTCTTATCCGATCTTCACCTATACTTCTATTTGCTACTTTTAATTTTAGCTATTTTAATTTGTCAATGCAGACTGCTTTGATAAAAAATAGACTTGGCTCAATCGTTAGTGTTAAGGTCATATCTAAGAACTTAAAAACTTTTATAGATTAGTTATTGTTGCAACTATAGTAATGTGAAGGTAGATTTGCACATTCCAGTTGTTTTACCGAATACATCATTACGATAGGGCAGAGTGCTTAATATTGAATATTAAGCACTCTGCCCTGAACCTTGGGCGATGGTCTTATCCGGTCTTCACCTATTATAATACTATTTGCTACTTTTAATTTGAGCTATTTTAATTTGTCAATGCAGACTGCTTTGATAAAAAATAGACTTGGCTCAATCGTTAGTGTTAAGTTCATATCTAAGAACTTAAAAAGGTTTATAGATTATTAATTGTTGCAACTATAGTAATGTGAAGGTAGATTTGGACATTCCAGTTGTGTATTATTTACCGAATATATCATTATGTTCAATATTAAGCATTCAAACTGCTTTTGTATCTTATCATCTGCTTTCAAAGACATACAAAACAAACCGGGCTGTTTATTTAAAATTCCGGTTCCTTGAAGATATTAAGTACTCGTAAGCCAGTTTCGGGGCCTCATGCCTCATTGTAAATGTTTTTTTATGAATGACATCATTATTGGGAGTCTGGGAAACTGAAGTATTATTAAAGGCTATACGCAATAACATGTTATTTATTGGTTTGTGGTTTACAAAAAAGTTGCTGGAGGCACTGGTATATTTTCGTTAATTACCTTATTTTCGTTACCTTTTTCGTTAATTTGGAGGCATAGGTAATATTATGATGTTGCTTTTATACTCTGAATGATGTTGTCATGGAGTACATTGTGCATAAATTAAACTTTGTTCAGACTTCAGATCCAACGAAGATCATTTAATCTAAAACGTAAAGAAAACGATTAAATACGACCAAATTAATGTGTCATTGTTTTTCTTCATTGCTCGGCGGTTAAGTGACATTTAAATTGGTAGCATTATAGCGTGCTATTGTCTCTTTGTTTTAGATTAAATTGTGTTTGAACGTAGGTAGCGCGTAACGTGGTTTAGGTAAGAAATAAACCATTTCTTCGAGTTGGTAATTTCTAGCGGAAATTATTATCATTCAAAGGAGTTACCTGCTGTTATTGCATGGAAAAATCATTTTTATTAAAATCCAATAGATAACTTAGTATGTTATGTATTTGATGCGTCTAATAACATATAGCTAAATTATTTTATATTATTCGTAACAAATTGACTACGAGGAATGAAGAGTGAAGCCAACTAAGAAAGTACCTACGAGGTACCTTAAAACCTTTGAAAGTCATTTAAAAGTACCTACTGAATCCCAATTCTCGTATTTAATTTAGACTTTCAATTTAATTTTAATGAGTTATAAATGAATCGTCTCGATATTATAAACGTACATAAAGATTTTTGGACTTTGGAACAATCAAAACGCGTTGTGACTTTGGCTTGACATTTATGACAATACCATTTTGCTGTTTTAACATAATATCGAGACTGCATCAAACTGTATTATTGTAAGATTTATTAGCAGAATCGACTCACAGGTTGAATATACCACTTAGGTGCCATTTATATACAAATATTTGGAATTTGGATACATGTCAAAGGAATTTTGATGGCACAATCGCCGACAGATCCGCTGTGCACTTTTGAACCTTATTGCTAATACGTAATAAGGTCGAAATGTGGTACATTTTTGGCATTCGTGACTTTACAATGTTACCTATCTACTGTCTACATAAGTTATTTCCGTGGCAACTATAATGAATGGCGAACACGTTTTCCGTCAGCTGATTTCTGTGGTATGCATAAATTAAAGCCATCATTTATGCCCGTTCTTACCTCATACACCGCCAGCGCCGCCAATATCGCTCGAACCGGTATATCGGACAAAATATTTGTATTAAATTAATTTTAGGGTTCCGGTTAGTTCACCACTCGGACGTCGGAACTCGAAACCCTTAATATGGTTTCGTCATGTCCGTCCGTCCGTCCGTCTTCGGCTTACCGTCCAAACGGTCAGTGATAGAAAGATGAAACCTTGCGGGTTGCATGGATATGTGTATTTAGTTATTTACCACGTCGACAAAGTGGTTAAATATAATCACTAAATGGACTTAACTTGTGAAATGCGCTTACTATAAGCGAATATGTAAAACATTGGTACGGATAACGGAACCCTACTGCGCAAGCCCGACTCGCGCCTGTCCGGTTTTTACCACCTTAGGTGGTTTCAGGTTCCGTTGCCTTTTATTCGGCAATTTGTTTTTTTATTCTTATATTTTTTATGTACATAAAGTTATGGATTTTAACTATCTACCAATGTAAATTGTATTATCCTAAGTTAGGATATGTCAGTCATGTGAGGGATCACCAACGTTGCCCTCACGGAGCTAGTCTAGCTCCGTGGTAGCCCTATAAATTAGAAGCCAATCACCGAGGCCGATTGCGGTATGGATCTCTATATTATACTCTCTATTATATATTGTCCTAAGTTAGGATCCGCTTATAGGAATAGCTGGGCCTTTAGCCAAGACGCAAGACGCCTTCGCTAATTTCGATGATGAAGTTAGAAATCAAAAATGTATGGTATTACGTATGGAGCGTTATGTCAATCCTATGCATTATTGTTTTCGAACTTTGTCATTGTATTCAGCGAAGGCATCTTAGCTAAGGGCTCTGGTTAGGATTTTTAACCAGCTATTCGTCGACTTCGAAAAAATACATTTAATAGCATTTACCTATAAGCTTGGCTTAAGACTCACATTATTACAGAAATACCTGTTTCGACGGTTTGAGACCTATTAATGAATTGTCTTCCTACAACATGCACACTTCAAGAATCTTGGATAACTACTAAAGTGCTGTGAATTGTTCCAGACGCAGCGTATATGATTCAGACTCGAGTGAATATTTAGAGGATCCAGCAGCGTTCGAAGATGTGCCGCCTTCAACCAAAAATGCTGGGGCGAGGAAGATTATCAACAGGGGGAGGTGGACGAAGGAGGAGGTAATATTTAAGATTCTATTACATACGCTCGTCCTGCAGTCAGAAAGTTTTGAAAGTAAATTATTATGTTGCATTATGACTGACGGCAATTTCCTTGATAATTTACGGTTTTACAACTTGAATGCCAACTGCTGATGACTGACAACGTACTTGAAACATCCTCGGGTGTTGCAGTTGAAACACTGTCCATACGCGGTAATTACTTAGCATCGGGCGATCCTTTTGCTAGTTTTCACCATATATTACACATAATCCCCAATCCAACTAATCTGTACTTTATTTACCAGCAGTAAATAAAGTACAAATTAGTTGTAGTAAATAAAGACAATGCTTTTCTAGGAAAAACTAATTAAACTAACTAAACTAAACATTATAAAATCATATATTTCAGGACAAGCGGCTCAAAACCTACGTGAAGATGTACAAAGACAACTGGGAGCTCATAGCCGCCCAGTTTCCAGACCGCTCCGACGTGCAGTGCCACCAGCGGTGGACCAAAGTCGTCAACCCTGAACTAGTCAAAGGTCCCTGGACCAAGCAGGTGAGGCAACAGCGTATTAGTTTTAGTTAAGCGTGAGCATATGATTTTTAACGGGCATTGGCACACCACACATTACCACTGCAACAGGCAAATCCTCCGTTGGCAGGATCGACAGCGGTTATCAGTACCCAGTCTCAGTCCCATCTCAGAGGTCAGAGGACACGCTTAAACTGACTTAGGACCCGCAAGAGAATCAGCTAACTAACAGCTGTCACGATCGCGAGTTGAGACGTTATGGCCTTCGAACGTCTTGTGCTTTAACAATACCGCACTGTTTTTTTGGTCTTGAAAAAAAAACGTACTTGTCTGTAATTTCTACAACTTTAGCCAGCATCTTATACTTTGAACGTGACAATCTTGTATATATAATCGGTTTCTCGAAAACGGCTGCAATTATTACCATGAAATTTAGTATGCAGGGAGTTTTGGATGAGAAAAATTGATCTGGCTAGGTCTTATTCCTGGGAAACTGCGCATTTTAAAGCTAAATAATTTGTTTTTTCTTTTGTCTTGAAACAGTATATCAATAATTTTGACTATTATGTCAGTCCGATTGTCAGTTTGGTATGTGTATGTATAATTTTTGCTTTGTTTGACAATTCGGAATGTGGTGGGTTCGAATCCCGGTCAGATGAATATTTTCGTGATTCTTTTTAGTTTTTAAAACTTATCAAAACTCCGAGCAAAGCTCGGCTTCCAGGTACTTAGAACTTATGCGTACAAAAATTCTTTCACTGGCCCCCCATTCATGAGGTTAATGTCATTAGAGTCACTCAGTCTGACAACAGAAGGAAGATGAGTCACGGGTCAGTCGCATGCGCCCGTGCATAGAATAGAATATTGTTCAAGTATTTACGAGTATGCATGTATGCAAGGACTTTCCACTTCCGTCTGATAAAAAGCCGACACTGATAATGGTAGAGGAAAATATAGCATGGTATATAAATTGTAATATTGTGTAATTAAAACTCTGGTATTTACCTACTATCGGGCTAATATTATGATATTTGTAAAATTAGTAGTCTAGTCTAGATTCCAAGCCTCTCTCCTTTTTGGTTTACCACAAAGTTGTCAAAAAAAATACAAGTTTTTAAAAGTTTGGTTACCTTAGTACTTAGTAAACCTTAGTCAAAGGCCCCAATAGTAAAAACCATTCTGCAAATTGAACAAGTGTAATTGGACCTTAAATAAAAAAAAAACTTGATTAGGCTTAGCGATAATCTTTTTATGGCTAATGTTTTAATGTCACCTGATAGTATCTTAGAATTCTCGCAATGAACATTCTAAGATTTGATGAATGAAACCATTGTTTAAAGTGTGGCCGTGTATTGAATGTGAATTAAAGAACGATTTGAATAGTAATAAAACAGCTGATGTCATGATAACTATATTTAGTTTCATTCAACTTCTTTAGGAGTAGGAGTGACACTAAAAATTAGGTGGGTGGGTTTAAGCCATAATTGCGGTGCTAAAATCCGAAACAACTTTAATTTTTACACTTTGTACTAATGAGATATTCTCACTATGCAATTTTAAAGTGTATTTTACTTCTTGTAAGGTTGTAGGTATAAAGTAAAAACTGAAACTCAAGCCTGTTTTAAAATATTTAATTGAGCACAATTTATACCTAAGTCCTAAAAGGATGTTTTGTACAAATCCCAAGGAGACTTAACTTATTTGCCAAGGACAATGTATTCTCCCAAGATGATTACATAAATAGCCTTGTGTATTCTGTCCGGGGCCCATTCATGGGGTATGACCTCATAACGAATTAATATGTCCTCAGAGTAATATGCCATTCGTACAAAAACTTGCCAAATAAATCACCTAATCAATTTTAATAGGCACAATTTGTAAAGTTAGTGTAATATATACGTGCAATCTGATGGTGGTTTAAATAATAATATTACATTTTGATTTAATATTTTTGTAGCATCTTTATAAAGTGATTATGAATTTTACGGGCTTCTAGTCTAGAACTTGGTTCAATAGCTTACAATTTAATAGTAAATAAATAATAAGTAGTAACCTTTATTGAGACAAAATTACAAAACTTCATACTTATTAACTTCTGTTTACATAAATCATCTATATGATATTATTTTCTTGTTTTGATATTTTTTGAAATTATTTTTGAACTTTCTAATATCACTGACTAATATAGTGCGGAGTACATAATATTAATCTTTCTCGAAAAGGTTTACCTACCATCTTTTCTAAATAAAAAATAATCACACCAAGGGGTCTAAATAGGCCCTTTAGGTGTTTCATATTATGTTTAATATGTTTTATTCAACTGATAGTAAGCGCGCCATTTTACGATTTTCTATTGAAAACTGTCTAAAATTGTTATATACTATGATGAAATCAGACGAATCACGAAGCCATTTTACAATTTCAAGATTTTTGTATGGAAAAAAATGTATGAAACACCTAAAGTGACCTTTTTAGACCCCCAGCTTATTTTGTATGTACCAATTAAGTATGCCTGACAGATAGACAACACCAAATCACCAGTTTAAGACTTAAAGAAATATGTTCTTATTAATCTGTACCTACCTAAGGATAAAAGGCTAACGATACTAAGGTTCGTTGAGAATATTATTCAAATTTTTTCACCCACGCAAATTCTGGCTCACCTTGCGAATTAACTTGTCAGTTGTGACTCTGCCTTTTTGTTATATTTTTTGTACTGAGGCTCTATAAGGTAAATATAGAAGCCATTATTATTAATCCCATATTGAATAGCTAAATTGAAAAATTGTGTGAACTTTCTGAACCTTTAAGGATAAAATTATTTCTTATCTTGTTATCTGAAATAGATCATAGTTTTGTATTATACATGAGTAAAATTGGATATTTGAATTCAGTTTATATCCTTATTACCATATTTAGTATGTGTATGTTTAAATTAATAATGTATAAATATCAAAAAGACAGAGGTAGAATAAAAGTAGTATGTTTTTATAAGGAGGCCAAAGAGAAAACCTAAATTTAATATGACCTCAAAAACTTGTTTTGAATTTCTATTTACTTTTTAATAATTTGTATTTTTTTTAATTACAGGAAGACGACAAAGTAATGGAGTTAGTCGCTAAATACGGTCCTAAGAAATGGACACTCATAGCGAGACATCTAAAGGGCAGAATAGGCAAACAATGCAGGTGAAGAAAAAAGGATTTTGGTTCTTCTTAATAACTTGAAAAAAAATCTAAATATTTACTTGGAAAGAAAGTTTTCACATCACGTGATACGATATCAGACATCGGATCGATAATGACCGATGTTTAAAATTGAAACGTATTATTATATCTTTCATTTACATTACGTATCAATGGCGCGATGACGGTATGGAATTTAATAAATGTGCAAACGCTCTTATGTTGACTCTTTTCCGGTCCGATGTCGGATATCGTATCGCGGATGAGCAATTTCACTATACGCGCGATACGACATAGCTTATAGCGCCCGATAATGTGAGAGGAAAGTGTATGTTTTATATTAAAACATATACCTGTCTTTATCATTACATACCATATCGGCGCGATATCGGTTATTAAGTTGGATAATGGGAAAACACTACGACTTATCAGATAAGAGTGTTTTCCGGTCCGATATCGGCTATCGTATCGCGTTATGTGAAAGCACTCAACACTTCTTTCAATTTTTTAAATGACAATAAATAATTTTCTAATAGTAGAAATTTGTATATTTTTGATAAAAAAAGCATTTTAAAATGCCGTAAATACAAATTAACAGACATTTAACACATGGAATACTAGCTAAATTCGTTATTCTACAACTATGCCCTTTATGTAATATGTTTATGTAGTATGACGTAAAATACACATTTACCTATAACACAAATAATTTTGTATTTCAGAGAGCGGTGGCACAATCACTTGAATCCATCTATCAAGAAAACAGCGTGGACAGAGAACGAGGACAGGATCATATACCAAGCGCACAAGCAGCTGGGCAACCAGTGGGCCATGATTGCCAAGCTTTTGCCAGGACGGTGAGTAGGGTTGATATTCTGTATTATTATCTATATATATATATATATATATATATATATATATATATATATATATATATATATATATATATATATATATATATATATATATATATATATATATATATATATATATATATATATATATATATATATATATATATATATATATATATTATTATTAATAAAAAGGGTATAATAAATGTAAATTTTTGTTGCAACCCATATAAGATTATTCAAGATTAATTTATTTTCAAATAACGTATATTTTGGGCATAGCAGTAGATCATATTCCCAAAATGTCCCTAGATTTTGAACAACTTCTATATGTTTACAATAAGGCAATACACAATGCAAAAACTTTAGATTTCTTAAGTCATGTTACATACCATGTCGAACTACTACTTCCTTTAAATGCTTTTCTTCTGAAAAAGAACTTGTTGATAGTTTGTAGCATTTGTTAGTTCCTTTTATTAGTATAATAAATAAGAAGTTATTGTTGTTATTATGTAACATAATATTATGTTTCCAGGACGGACAATGCAATAAAGAACCACTGGAACTCTACTATGAGAAGGAAATATGAGCCGGAGCTGTTGGACAGGTTTGAGACGATACGAAGGAAGAATGCCAAGACCAAGCGCGTGGATCAGAGTCAAGAGAAGGTGCAGGTTGCATACAATGATGTAATTTTATTTTTGTTTTATTTTGTTTATTTTTAGTTTTATTTCAACTTCAATTTTATCTTGTTTTTATTTTATTTTCATTTAAATTGTTAACATTTTTAAAAAACTTCAGTTTCATCCAAAATTAAATTACTACGAGGGCGGATCAATAAGTCCGTGACTTTTGGAATAAAACACAGATTTTTTGATAAATAAATCATTTTATTTTTCAACGTAGTCCCCCTTGAGCTCTATACACTTTGTCCAACGCTTCTCCAATTTTTTTATCCCTTCCAAAAAATATGATTTGTCGAGGTCCTCAAAATAGGCCTTTGTTTGCGAGATGACTTCATCATTGGAGTCAAATCTTTTTCCACCGAGCCATTTTTTCAGGTTTGGGAACAAGAAGTAGTCACTCGGAGCCGAATCTGGAGAATAGGGCGGATGTGGGAGCAATTCATAGCCCAATTCATGGATTTTTGCCATGGCAACTGCACATGTGTGCACCCTTGCATTGTCTTGGTGAAAAAGAACTTTTTTCTTGGCCAAATGAGGTTGGTTTTTTTTCAAATCCTCATTGAAGCGGTCCAATAAGTTGGCATAATATTCCCCATTAATTGTTCTTCCCTTTTGAAGATAGTCAATGTGGATTATCCCACGTGCATCCCAAAAAACAGTCGCCATAACTTTATTGGCTGACAAACCCACCTTGGCCTTCTTTGGCGCCGATTCACCCTTAGAAACCCACTGTTTTGACTGTTGTTTGGTCTCTGGTGTGTTGTGATGGATCCATGTTTCGTCCACGGTTACAAAACGGCGCAAAAACTCCTCCATATTGTGATTAAACAACGCCAAACCTTCCTGTGAAGTTGTTACACGATTGCGTTTGTGGTCGACTGTGAGCAAACGCGGCACCCATCTTGCGGAAAGCTTTCTCATGCCCAAGTGATCATTCAAAATTGAAACCACTGAGCCATGCGAGATGCCTATGGCTTCCACAATCTCTTGCACTTTCAATCTTCGGTCGGCCAACACCATATCGTGAATTTTTTCGATTGTTTCGGGTGTAGAGACCTCAACGGGGCGTCCAGGACGTTCGGCATCTTCAGTGCTTGTACGGCCACAACGAAATTCAGTAAACCACTTTTTTACCATTGAAATCGATGGTGCAGAGTCCCCATAGTATTTATCAAGCTTAGCCTTGGTCTCGGTAATGGTTTTTTTTCGCAAAAAATAATGCTTAATAAGCACACGAAATTCACTTTTTTCCATTGTTTCCTTAAGTTACTGGATAGTCTGATAAAGATAGCTGTAAAACACAAACTAACTGACGCAGCAAGTTCAAATTTTGATAGGAGTCAACTGACAGATGCCTGTTGACAGGAGTAGTGTTGCTTTTTCAGTAAGGAGGTTAGAAATTCAAAAAGTCACGGACTTATTGACCCGCCCTCGTAACTAGTTTTTTTAATTAATACAAGTAGGCAATTATTTTTTTCCCTCCAGAGAGGTCTTAAAGGTGTGAGTATTTTAAACACCGGCATTATGTCTCATGAAAGTATCTTGGCAATCGTATTTATTAGCCCCCACATCACGATTCACCTCATTAAGTGTAGCTTTATCGCACTGATTCATTCTCGATATGGAGGCTGAATGGAAAATCTTAAAATGACCGGTAACATTCAATTCCTTACTCAAGATATTACCCATCGAAACTTCGACATCTCAAATAATTCCAGACCACCTGGACGTCAGACGTGCTGAACGAATCAGCACAGTCCTCGTCCAGCAGCACCGCGCCGTCTCGCCAAGTGCAGCACTTCAGGCGCCTGTTGCGGGAACAACTGCACCGGATCGCGTCGCCGGAGAGAAGCTCCGTAGAGCTGGCGCCGGCTGACAGTGTGGAGATACTGCAGTCACCGTTCAAGTGAGTGTATTTGTGTTATGGTGTACATCAGACGTGCCCAATGATTCAGCACAGTCATCCAGCAGCACCGCGCCGTCCCTCCAGGTACAGCACTTTAAGCGTCTCCTGCGGGAACTGCAACAGATGGCGTCGCCGGAGAGAAACTCTGGAGAGCTGGCGCCGGCAGACAGTGTGGAGATACTGCAGTCGCCGTTCAAGTGACTTAAAGTTGCGGTGGCTAGGTGCGATTAGAGTTGCTAATACATAACATATAAGCTTGTTTAGTAAATTATGCGATTAGGATTTTTTTTGATTTACCGATAAATCTTCGCAACGATATGTACAATAGATTTGTGCTCAATTATGTTTAGTCCAGGACAGCCCTAGGTTTAATTCGCAGTCATAAGCATAAGCGCGAGAGAGTAAAGAAGTGGTTTTTGTTATTAAACTTAGTAAATGTTACTTGTATTGGCGAAAGAGAGCAACTTGAGTTTTGGTGCATATACAAATTACAAGTTGACTATGAATAAATACTTAAGTATAATGTTGCATATAAAACTCTATTTTTGTTACAGATTTGTCAACATTGAATCACTACCAGAGGATTCGCCTATCAAAAGCTTCTTGAGTCGAGTTCCAACTGACAATAACGCTCAAAGTACAGGTAATATTTAAATTTGCTAGTTTTCACTCAATTATTATGTAATCGAAATACAGAGAGAGTTTTTAAAAAGGTACTTGATGTTCGAAATATTTTATGCCATCAAATTAAAATTTCTACGGTTTTATAATAATCATTTTAGTTATGATTATAAACCTTACAAATAAAGAAAATAATATATAAATATTTGATTATGTCAATTTGCAAATGTATTTAAAGCACATTATACTATAATTTATAGGTAGTACAGTTAGGGAAATAGCATAACTGGGCGTTCGCGTTATTGTGTCCACGCGAAGTGCGAGTTGTTAGGAAATATTAATTATGTAATTTTCCTATAAAACATGAACATTTGTAGTTATGCGTTACTTATGTAATATTGTAGCCTAATGTTGGTTAAATATTTCATTCGGATAACCAAGCAGCCTGTATAATAAATGCAATTGTTATCAAATTTTAACGGATTGCCGATTAACGTTGACTTGCATGCAATCTTCCAATCTTTTTAGTAGCAGATTAGCGAAGCTAATTGTTTAACGGTGGCCAGCTATGGAAAATAGTTTATCACCATTTTATTTTTATACTTCCAGTGACATTCGACCTCCAAGGCGAAGAAAGTAAGGAGATAATAGTGCCGTCCGTATACAGTTCGCCGAAGAAGAAGCTCTCCGACACAAACAGCCCTCCGCCCATTTTGAGGCGGAGAGTGAGGAAAGCGGGTGTCACACCCAATCACAATGTGAGTTTATGTATTGTATCGCATTTTTATTACCTGTGTTAGGAATTTAGGATGGCAACTACATTATTGAAGCGTGAAAGTGAAACGATTTTGGATATAACGCAATCTGTCGGAAGCTACTTATACTTCTTACATAACACGGCTCCATACACAGATGGCGCTAGGTGTATAAATTTTATTTTTTCTATCCTTTTCTAAAGTGATGTTCTTAAGGCACTAGTGTAGCTTTTACCAAGCAGTACGTACCTATGTAATCTTGACTCACAAAAAATAGTGTACTTAAGGCTCGCTGCCTCGACCACACACTGACACCACTTGAAACACTGGTACACATACATACGGTGACTATGGCGCTAAATTGCGCGCGCCGCTACTCGCCGCTAATTTCGAGGCAGCGGTCTAACATTTGGCTAACGGTCATACTGCTAGCGGCTGCAATACTTTTCAAGTCCCTTTATCATTTACTTCTTTAGCACACTTTAATTTAAATATTTCCAGGCGTGGTCCGAGTCAGTGCCTAAGGCGTTAGAAGGTGCGACACCTATCAAAGCGCTGCCGTTCAGTCCCTCGCAGTTCCTGAATTCGCCGGCCGGCATATCTTTCCCCACGTTCGACTCTACACCACTGAGACAGGGTCCCAGTATGAAGGTAAGATTACTGATGTTATAATTATAGCACGTGTTGCATAACCACTATGGAAATGGTTTTGTTCTACATAATGACATATTGACAAAGGAAAGCTGTCATTTTGTCGATATTAACTGTCATTATGTCTATAAATTTTGTGGAGACAAAACGCATTTCTATGGAGGTCATGATAAGCGTGCTGATATAGCCTAAGTTTACCATACTATAAACTGAATAGAATAAACAATAATTGTAATCATTTTATATTATTTAAGTTGTTAAAATTGTGCTTGTTAAGCTTTTGAACGCTGGTAGATCGCCGGCGACCAGCACTGCTGTACAATTTTTTTTGCGTGGCGTTCAAATGGTAAAAAAATGTAGAATATGATTATTTGTGTTTAAACTCTAAAGGTAACCCTCCGATCTATGCGACCGCTACGCGAGACCGCGACCAGCAAACCAACGAATCAGGTTCTCGGGTCGCGCGACGCGGTTCGCGGCATTGTTTCGTGCTCCATATAAATTCATACTCTGCAGTGGCTCCGCGACCCTATTTCGACCTCGGGTCGCGGTATCGGGTGCGTCGGATGGATACCTTTATAGTTGTAATAGTGGCTGATATAAAGTAATAATGCCTGATTACTAGTTTCTAATGTCCTATTTAATGTAATATTTCAGGAGCCAGGCATAAGTCCACTTCTACAAACTCCCACCCCGGCTGTCACTCCGGGAGGCAGCCAGCACAGAAACAATACACCCAAGTGAGTTTATTTACTTTATTACCTGTCATTTCCTACATTTCCTTAGGGTAAACCTACACTATTCAGTTAGTCTTAAATGGTGACCAATAGTAATAATAATAATAAAGTTAACGTAGTCAAAACAATACCCATAATGATTTCGACCACTGGCATTTGGTTTGGTACCCAAAACACTGCACACATTCCTCAAAACACTTAACATACACCCACTCACATACATAACCTTACAAAAAGCAGTCATTCTCAATACATCAATCAATAATTAACACATTTTACCTGAAGTTGCACAAGCTCGCAACCTCAGTAGAAAATATATTTTAAGAAAAACATAATAACAATAATATCTATGGACGCTTCACACCACGCCAATCTGGTCCCGTGCTAAGTATCCGAAGAACTTGTGTTACAGGTACTAGAAAACGAGAAGTATATTTAATACTTTTATACTATACATATATTTAAGATTTTTTATTATATTGTACACATTTAATACACACCCATGATCCAGGAACACAAAAACTTTTTGTTCCTTCGGCGGGATCCGAACCCGCGACCACCGGCTTGAGCACCAACGTGCTGAACCACTGAGCCACAGAGGTCGTCAATACTCTATAAAGTCTGACACAGAGAGTACGGTTTCACAGTTTGGTACAGTTATCGTGGAATAGCCAGATATTTGTTGTCGACGTCCGCAAATTTGTGCAATATAATATGAGCAGCCTAATCCTGATATAATATCAGTTACTACTTACTGCACATTTTGCGGCGCGTGTCCACCATTTTTGGACCTCTTCGAGCAGTAATAAAAGGAACTAAAAACCATAGATTGTTCTGTAGCTACTACGCCTGGAGTAAAAATGATTATTATTTAATTCGTCAATTTATAATTTCAGAACGCCAACGCCATTCAAGATAGCGATGGCGGAGATAGGCAAGAAATCGGGACTCAAGTACGAGCCCTCGAGCCCCGGGCTGCTAGTGGAAGATATAACGGAGATGATACAGCGAGAGAACTCTGACTCTACGCTACAGCTGAACGATAGTTTACTATCGTCCACTGCGGACCAGGAGAATAATGGACAGGTATGTTGGGTGGGCAACAAATGACCTAGAGTTTTTTTTTTCTGAGTAAATGTTGCCCGCGACTTTGTGCGAGAAAAAGTTAATCTCGCGGAAGTCGTACACTGTCCGCGGTAAAAAGTAGCCTATATCCTTCCCCGTGGTATACTCTATCTTTGCAAATTCATCAATATCGATCTAGCTGTTTTGGAGCCTATTCAAAGCAAACAAAAAACATATAAACAAACAAACTTTTCCTCTTTATAATATAAGTATAGATATAAATTTTATTTCTGATACAAAGAGGTTTTATGACGTCTCCTTATAATATGTAAAGATGCCACCTATTTACTTGACACTGAATTATTATTCGCTTTATATAAATCGAATAATAATTCAGTGTCAAAATTGTACGCAACATCTACCTAGGTATATACCTAGGTAGATGTTGCGTACAATTTTGATCACGTGGAATAGAAACGTTTGTATGTGATGTTAAAATAAAGCCATCTATACAACACAGATTTTTTCAAGTTCTTTTTGATTGGCGCTTTCAATCAAATTAACAAACTTCTTTTTTACAAAAGAAACAATAGTTTAATACGACATTTGCGCTGTTTAACGAATGTGGGTAAAATGGTTAATGATTAATGGTACTCTACTTCACCTTTCCCAACCGCTGTCGTCCTCACTGCTAGGGCTCGGGTCTCCCCTCGCTGTGAGGCCGATTAGGCTGTAGTACCAACCTTCGTCGCTTGCCCATTATCAACTATCATCATCACACCAGGTGAACGACAGCGGCATCAGCAGCGGCGGGCGGCGCGGCAAGGAGAACCTGCCGCGGCGCGCGCGCAAGGCGCTGGCGGTCGCGTGGGGTGCCGCCACCAGCACGCCACACGCGCACGTGCCCGAGATGCCCAGCCTGGCCGACTTGGAGACTCCCGTGAGTACTAAACCCGTTTCAGGTCCAAACACCTTGCCAATATGGCAAAAAGGAAAATTAATCATTACAGTTATTTGCTAATTCTTGATTAAAAAATGTGGAAGTCTTGAATAAGACTAATGGTAAAGCTGGAAAGAAAGTTTGGTTTTTAACCTCAATTAATAAAATGATAAAAAAGTATTTGTGTCTGTACTAAAAGACAAAAAAGGTAGCACAGGTCCAGCAGTCAGGAAAGGTTATTTTGCTGAGTGAGATTATATACATTAGAGTATAGAGTTATTGCATAATTCATTTAAACAAAAAAAACATGTAAACGCAAATGAGGTGCGTTTGTTCTAAATATGTCGAAGAGAAAATCTTGCCTTCGTATTTAGATTTGAAAAATGCATTTATCCTTAAAATGGCACTAAGTATATCGATATTATTCTAAGTATATCGATATTATTCGTTACAGAGCAAGACCCTGGCGGGTGACAACTCAGTGGTACTTTTCTCTCCGCCTTCCATCGTCAAGAACTCCTTACTGGAGGAGTCCACGAGTCTCCACAGTCTTATGAGTACAGAGAACACTCCAGAGCCGGTCAAATTCGAAGAAATGGACATAGAGACCATCATCAGTGAAAAAACAAAGGTACAACACAGGTCCTCATTCCCTAC
Source organism: Phengaris alcon alcon (assembly GCA_037179445.1). Lineage (NCBI taxonomy): Eukaryota > Metazoa > Arthropoda > Insecta > Lepidoptera > Lycaenidae > Phengaris > Phengaris alcon. Next base: position 1,440,542 of record JAYRCH010000675.1, read on the forward strand.
TAATCCCCTACCTAACGCCCTGGACCCTAACTTAATATTGTACGATAGTATATACGAACCTCAACCCGAGCTGCCCAGTTCTAACATACTCCGAGATCTAACTAACGTAGAATCTCCAAGAAGCTTCGCTCGGCTGAATGCGGATAGGCTCCGAACTATTATCACACCTAACGAACTAGCTCACGATAGTAGTTCGTTGATAGCACCAAAAGACGTCCTGGCTAACGCCCTAGTTGATCACATTTATAAAGTGACCAATCAGAAACCGTCGACGTCGAAAATAGATGAGGTTCTAACCAATAAAATGCAAGGGCGGACCACGGATTACGAGAAAGAAAATCAATGGTGGCAAATGAACAGAGAATCGGATACGAATGAGAATATGTACAACGATTATTACATGTTTAATCTGTAGGGTCAATTCGTCTTTCGAATGTACAAAGTTATTTTAAGGCGTTGGATAAAAGATTTTTATAAAATCGATTTTATTCGATATTACAATGTAAGGCGTTCCAAAGGCACCTAAAGTATATTTGCACAAAAGTTAAGGGATACAAAAATCGATTTAAGCGTATGGGATAGTATCGATTTTGAGTATCGATTAGAGTATTGAAATTAGAATAAGGTACCAAAGATGACAACTTCATCAAATGAGTGATTTCGATTTTTTAATATATTAGTCGGTTAGTTTTTAAATTAGTTTTTAAAATATTGTTTACCTCAAGTTTACCTTACACCAAAATTATTTTTAGATTAGGGAAATGAATTTTAAGTACTATTATGTACCATTGTTTTTAATCATTTTAATTAGTATTGGGGAGTACTAAAAAGAGGCTTGCCTAATAAGTATTTTTAAATGACATAAATAACTAATAAGTATCGTTTATTTTAGCTTGTGATTATATACTTGTATTATAAATCGTGAACAAGCTATTAATCATTTGTAAGTTTCATTTGTAATAGAAGTCTTAATAAAATCAATGGACCTTCTGGTATTTTATGACCAAAATATATTGATGTTCAGTTAAATAAGGCAAATAATATTAATATCTAGAATTAACTGTTATGCTCTTATCATGATCAAGAATAATAATAAATTAAATTTTAAATGCAGGATCACACGTTTTAATCCGCAATAATAAATTAAATTTTAAATGCCCAATCACACATTTAAAAGTTTTTAAGGCATCCAAAAAGTAAGGCAGTAAAATATAGCATCTGGAGATTTTAATTAATATTTTTAATCTATAACAAGGGTTCTTAGTAAATTATTTAACAATGGCAAGTATTTTACTAAATTCATATCGGTTTAGAGGTGTACTTCGCGTATAGTATTTTATATGTTTTATTTAACTATCGGATAGTTTCATAGCGGCTGTATAGGGAAGGAGTATGACTCACACTTACTATTCCTGCTAGACCTTTCCCGCCCTTATTTATGGTAAAAGTATCGCTTTGTAAGTTGCGTGTAAAATTGTCATTTCCTTTATTAATTTATCCGACTTAATCGCATCATGGTTGTGGACTTGTGTAATTTAATTACGTTTATTTATTCTCTATTGTCACGTTTTGTTAAAATTTACACAATTTTAATTATAAATCGGCAGTTACTTAAAAAGTTTTTATTTGAAATAAACAAATGACATTTCCTTTTTCCCGCCTTTTCTCCATGGATCCCAACCCATCCACAATATTGACAGACCAGTGTTGAATCTACCTTTTTTTATTTTGAAATACCTATTTATTTATGTTAAATATTGTTTTTTTTTGTTAATAATTTATGTTTTTTTGAATTGTTTTTAATTTATTTTGTAGTGATTACATATTGTAATACGGTAAAATTATGTAAATGTGTAATTTTATTTGTTTTATAACTGTCAATATTGTTAATTCCAATCCAAAGCCCATTGATATCCGATGTCATTTTTTATTTCAATAAATGTATTTGTCACTTGATTTTGTTTTTTTTTGTTATCATCATTTGTTATTAAATCAAAATAATTCTAATAATATTAGGACTAATAATTAATAAAATTATTGAAAAACAAAGATTAAAACTAAAATAATAAAACGATATAAATTTAATTCCGAAGATGTATATAACTTTTTCTAAAATAAAAATGGATGAAATAGGATTTCATCTAAATTACTATTAATAAAGGATTTTTTCTTATCAAAGTAGACAGGTTTTCTTTAAATTTTTATTTTGGCAGAATATTTTTAACACAGCGTAAATTTGAAGAAATTACAATTAGAACTAAAAAATAATCATTTTCTGTACAGTTTTCTAGTTCCTTTCCTTGTTGAAAATGTTTCAGCGCCATCTATCAGTAGTAATGTCAATTACTAGTTATGATAAACGGGCCAGATAGGTCAGCTAAAGTTAAACCTAGTTTATTGTCACATTTATGTTCTGAACCGTAATTTACACAAGTTATCGAACCAAGAGCACTCATCTATACTAATATTATATAGAGGAAAGATATGTCTATTCGATTGTATGTTTGTTTGCATGGAGTAGTCTCCGAAACTACTGGATTGATTTTTATGAAATTTGGCAAAGATGTATAGTAGACCACGGGGAAGGCCATAGGCTACTTTTATCGCGGCCAAATTTAAGGTCCCTGCGAAATTTCCTTCTGCATGCACGAAGTCCCGGGCATTAGCTATTGAATAGATAATGGTGAGTATGTGTGGTGGGCCAATTGCCCGTCTTTATTGAATAGATAAACTACCAATACATTGACCTCAGAAACTGGTTATAATCAGAACAAGTTACAACTTTCCTTACAGCACTTAAATACAACTCCCCCGTAACAATCTATTACAGATAAAATGCCTGTCTGGTGAACCTGTGGTACTGAAGAAATCTGCTGTACGGTCCATCAAATTCGATCAAGAACCGAGCCTGGTTGCGGAAAAACCTGCATTTATTAAGGTGAGCATCATACATATTACATAGTATGATTTGAAACTCTTTTAATTTACTGAATATACCTATAAAGTATTAAGTACTGCAATGTGATATAATGGAAAAAATGTTGTGAAAGAAGCATCATTGATAATAATAATAAAGAAAAACCTAAACCGGTATAAAATAAAGCCTCCAAATACACATTGAAGGCCGTTTACTCGAAAATGGTTGGATTCGAAAAAAAGTCATGTATGACACCTTGCTTTTGTTTAAAATACCTATTTGTCGATCCCCACACGGGGGGGTAGAATGAAAAGATTTTTTTTATCCCTACTTCACATACGAGATCACTATAGTGACTATACCACATTTCATACATTTATATTCATAATAACAGGAGTTGAAGGGGCGGACAGACAGACGGCAGACAGACAAATAGACGGACAGAGCGAAACTATAAGGGTTCAAAATCAAATCAATAATTTCCATATAAGATAACTCTTACGGTATTGTCCCTAAGTGGTTCTTACCACCGGTTCGGCAACTAACCCGACGAGAAGAACCGGAACCGGAAAACTCGTGGCTCCGTGCGCTCTACGAGTATTAACAAAAAGATGGAAAATTGATCTTTTAAAAAATATTTATTAAGCTATACAATGTTTTGTGCTTGTCTTTCAAGCGACATCCGACGTATCCATAATCTATATAATATTACAGAAGTTAGGATACATATACATAGAAGTAGCCTTGCAGGTGGCCATCTTATTCCCAAGGTCAATCCTTGTAGTACTCCGGTACCCTAAATGGCTTAAATTATATTAATATTAAAGAATTAAGAGTGCGCTAGTCAACGGCTCGAAATCATTGCGGCGCGCGGGGAAAATGCTTGTTATTTCACCTAACATCGGGGAAAAAAGGATATACCCATAAAATAGTAATCTATACTTACAAGAGAAGCTATAGTGCACACATTTACGCTGCTTTGTAAAGTATTTCAGATTACGCAAATCGACACTCGGCTCTTGGTGTTTTATTAAAAAAAAAAACATAATATAATATTACTGTCTGAAGTAAAATTATCTCAATTGCTGAACAATCAAACTGTGTCGGTATGTGCTTGTTCTTTTATTTTCATTCTTCCTATGTTTTTTATTTACGGTCAAAGTTGCGCTAAAAACCCGATGTTTGGAGGCTATTATCTTCTAAACTAAGTTAAATTTTAGAATTATAAGCACACACCGACCTCGACAAGTGTAATAAAAATCGATTTTACGATATGAAATTTGAGTCCACAATGTTTTGACTTTAGAGTAAATCACCAAGAGCTTTTGTATGGAGAAAAAAAGCGACTAGTGCAGCCTTAAGAAATTAATTTTTCTTTTACAGTGCGACTACAACTGGGAAAAGATTGCGTTCGGCAAGACCACAGATCAACTGAGCCTCACGCAGATGGCTCATCAGTATCTACAGAAAATGGCCCTCAAACCACGGTCACTTAACTTTTAACGAATACTTAAGTCTCCAACGAAAACCGCCGCGTCTCTGTCACTCACATCTAGTTATATAATATAAGTATACATAGTTATTAAATCTGAGAGCTATGTTGCAACTAGCATATACAGGGATGTTTTTTCAGTCAGTGTCCAAACTTTCAGGAGTGAATATACTCTTGAATATAAGCAATTTTTACTATGGGATCAACTTTCCTACTTGAAAATAAAAACTGTAGTTTCATACAAAATGCTATGTACGCCGTAGCCCTTTTAAAAAAGTTGCTTATATTCAAGAGTATATTCACCCCTGAAAGTTGGGACACTGACTGAAAAAACACCCGGTATAAGGTTGTTCAAAATCAATAACGAATATTTTGGACATGTTATGATCTACTGGTTTTGTAAAGACATCTGCTTAAATAACATCAATACAATCAGCCGTGTGAGGTCAACGACCTTAACAGTGCCGTAAAGAGCGTAATGTAGTTTTATTTAGTAGACTTTTTTGTTCGGAATCGATTTTCAACAACCTTATAGACAAAAACAGGTTAGGACAGGTTATAAGATTTTTTTTATAAAAACGAGTAAAAACATGTGGGCCACTTGGTATGATTAGTAAATCAATATTATAAATACATCGTTCTATCGTTTCAGTTTGTAACCTAAATTATTATTAATATTTAATATGCCTTGTAATTTTCTATTTTATGAAAAATAATGTTGGTATTTATATTTTTAAGAAATTTATACTATACGTGAAATATAATATGATTATGATATTATAAACTTTTGAAATAAAATTCTGCATCAAGAATCGTACATACCTGGTCATCGCCATTGGCGTCAAAATGACCAGGTAAAAATTGAGCCACACAATATCAGGTAAACGAAGTATCCTATTAGTTATTACACCTATATCTATAATAATGGTTTTTCTCATTATTTGTAAAAATTAACTTTGATTTTCATTACTAGACGATTATAGTAACATAATTACTTCTTTATATACCTTACCTATACCTTGTGAATATCATCACTAACTACCCACATTTTATATATTACTAGCTGTCCCGACACAAGTTGTTCTGCTTTAACGACGAAATGGAATAAATAAACAACCAAACAGGTAAATAAATATATGAACACAGTGAACAGTTAGTAAGGGGAAATTCAATCCCCGTTTGTAGTATTTTCCCCGTTCCAATATCTCTCGCCGGAAACCTTTCCTGAACTTCCAAAATAATTTCAAGAACAAAATTTACCGAATCGGTCCAGCCGTTCTCGAGTTTTAAGCGAGACATTGGAATGAGGGTTTTCGATATTTTTTCTGCCGTGGCCGAGGCAGACCCAACTCGCACAAAGCGCCATCTGGTGGCGTAAGTGGTATCAAAAACGGTCAATAAGAATTTTTGATTCTTTTTCTGTCACCAGGCGGCGCTTGGTAGCACGTCGGTCCTTGTCGTGTCAAAAAGCTGCCAGATGTCACGAATTAAAAAACCCTCATTGAAATCCATTTTTGTGTTTATGAAGAAGAAGATTATGTCCACTGTTGTAACTCGCTTAGGTTTATTATGTTATTTAGTAAAAACTTTTCATTATTTGTATACATACACAAGATCGTCAAAGTAATTTTTAATTACGTTTAATGTATATGGCTCAAATCTTGGTACTGTTATGTACAAATGCTTTATTGGGTATGTGTTTGGTAAAAAAATTTTTCCTATAGAACGCTATGTGCGCATTTGATGACACAGTTATATTGCAATAAGTAGAAATGAGCCTTTGGTCTGCAGCATTGCTGTCCCTCCCGCACGCACCCACCTGTCTCACTCTCGCACAAGTCTGATTCCTATGGTTTGTAGTTTTGCATGTATCTTGGCACACATAAAATTGTACCTAATTTATTAATATTTGTACTTTGTAAATCTATATAAACGTTCGCAACGAATTAAAGAATTATGTTTTATTTATTATCACTCGATTTGGTTATTTGATCGTTTTATTTTACGTTTTGACTTAAACAATTATGTCCAGTTTATTATTTATATGAAGATTTTAACCTTTAACGTCACTGGTGTGAGTTTCTTGTTTATATTGCTTAGTTTAGGTTTTTTTATAGATTTAGTCTAAGGTCAGCTCACACCGCGACGGTGCGCGATGCTACGAGGCGCTGCGTTTTTAAGACAGCTATTTAAAATTGAACTTTATTTACTACGCAATAAGAAGTACGTTTCACTGTAAGAGTTCGAATGTCAGTGCTGTGTTATGACTGCTGACTCACGAAACGTGTATCTTTTTGTGTAGTGAATAAAGTTCAATTTTGAATAGCTATCTTAAAAATGTAGCGCGTAGCGTTGCGTAGGTACCGTCGCGGTTTGAACTGACCCTTAGTTATGTTAGGTTACTGTAATGCGCTTATATTATTTAAAGTTAAAGATATAAGGCTTGGAATTATGAAGAACAATTTTTATACTTGAAACAGATTATATATTTTCGCTTTTTCTTTTGTCGGTTTTGTACCAGAGAGTTTTATAAAAACTGCTTTATTTTATATAAGGTTAAGATTTTTTAAAGTATTTTTTTTATTTCAAGACACCAGGATAGTACATTTCTGTTTCTTTTTTATTCTTATCACTACTGCTATAGGGGATTGAAAAATGTCGTCAGTTTAAAGCATTTATGTTCATCTAAATTGATAAGTACTAAGTACCTTCATATCTTTGTAAATATGATTAAGAAGCAGTTTAAACTTAGAATAAGTTGGAAGAACTTTGTAAATAGAAAATGTGTACATCGTCCCATATCGCGATGTGGGATAGAAAATTAGGTATAAGGGAAAATGCTGTTTTTGTATTGAGAAGTTTTTATAAGAAATAAGAGAGATTTTTGATAAATATTGACCAGAAAAATAATTACCTTACTACGGATATAATATGTAAATTATTTAGAAAAATTAACATTGCAAAACAATAATTTTTGCAAGGATAGTTTTAAAGATATACTTTATTTTTCTGAACAAGATTTTTATAAAGGGTTTGATAAGTTTTATGTAAATAAATCGTTTTCAATTCGTGGCGTGAAAAGCATGCTTTCACAGAGTATCCTTGAAGGGAAGACAAGAGTGCTACAAATGGTTTTGCACTTGTTTTCGTATTCCGGACGCTAAAAAAACCGAAATTCGTATGTTTTATAAGTAGAAAGACTTATTTTAAGACCTTAGTACAATGAGAATAAGGTTTACAGTATGATGCCGGCGGTCAATGCTAGTATGCGGGCGGGACAGATGAAACATTTTCACATCCTTAGCGCCTTATCTAAATATACTTAAGCGCCATACTAGAAATTTAGATACGTTAGTAATATATACTGGGTGATTTTTAATCCGTTTGAGGATAAACGGGGCATAATGTCTATCGACAATATAATCTAAATACAAAAGTATTTGTGTCAAACTTCAAGTAAGTATTTGAAAATTCTAAAATCTAAAAAAAACGTGAATTTAGATCATCCTACCTGCGCGGGCGCCCCGCGCCGCGCCGTTGATCTCAACTACACAATATAATTTATAATTTCAATATTTTTATAAATTTTTTCGAAATACATTTTTAAATGTCTAGTTTAGTAAAATATAATGATTTTAAGTTGGTATTGTGATGTTGTAAAACAAAATTCCACCATAGTAGAGGAAAAAGGGGGGGAAACAGTAAAAATAAATAAAGTATGCCATCATAGTTTTTCATAGGTAGGTACCTATTTGTTCTCTGACGGAATGAAAAAATTACCCAGTAAATTATATTATATTATTTGGTTTAACGGAATGTTAGTTTGTAATGCGTGTGATACGTCGAAATAAATGTTACTTGTTACTGATATTGCTTTTCCTTTTATTTCTATAATAATAATAATAATACTTTATTTCAGACCATAGATCTATATAGTTGTGTCAGTATTGTACAAATGTTCTAACAACTATGTTAGTAAAGTGAAAGTATATGTATAATATGAAATTCTTTTAATATTATATTATGGAGATTAGTCCAGTGTCTCCATATAGGAATTTCTAGTTTAATAGAAATTTCCTTCAGGTATCTGTTGGAACTGTCTCGCACCCTTCGCATCATAGACGCGGATCGCTTACGCAGTATAGCCGCGAAACTGTCGATGTTAGCGGATGTGAACATCGCGGATGCGCTACAGTACCGAGGCAGTCGCATCAGAAACCTGAAGGCATTGGCATTGTTATACTGCACTCTAAGCGCATTGATCGCTCGCTGCGTATAACTGGTCCACAGGCTGCATGTGTAGAATGTTTGAGCGAAAGCTCGAAACAGGTACACTTGGAAAACAGGAAACAGGTGCTTAACACCGGCAGAACATTTAGCAAACCTGCGGGCCAGTATATTACATCGAACCGCCATCCCTCTGCGCTCACGTTCAATGTCGGGATCATCACTGAGGTTTTCGTCTACAATATGCCCTAGATATCTAAATTGTGTAACTCCTGAGCGGTATACCATTTAATGACACTGGTGGTACACTATCAGGAGTGAATGATCGTTGCTTTGAAAACCATAAATTCACTTTTCCCTACATTGTACACGAACCCGTGCTCACCCACGTAGCTTTCACAAACTTGTAACCATATCATCGGCATAGATATTATTATTATTCATCTGTCCATGAATTGAGCACCCCACGTTGGTGTCACTGAGCCCACGAATCAACCCGTCAATGACCAAGTTGAAAAGCGTTGGCGATGTCAGCCCGCCCTGCCTCACACCACACTTCAAACCGTAAGCATGTGACAGGGAGCCAGACCACCTGACGAAGTTAGCCTGATGCTGATACCAATATTTAAATGTATTGATAACAGCATCCGGCATACCCGTAGCTTTCATCCTGACCCACAATTTGTTATAGTCTACGAGGTTGAAGGCTATAGAGAGATGTAAAAAGGCAGCGTAAACCGGGGTTCTACTAAAGTTATAAATACAAATACAAAAATACAAAAATCTTTATTCACAAACTTAAAATACAATATAATAACAGTGTTTGAGACCCCCTTTTAAGTAAAGTTTACCTGTGTTAGGGGAAACTCGCTCTGCCGCAAACAATAAAATTTGGGAAGTATATTAAGTGAGGCTAGTAACTATTATTACAAGGAGAAATATAGAGTTTACTATAATTTTACCTTTTTTTTTTTTACAATTACTTATCTTAAAAGCTATTCGGAAAGCGAATAACTTTTAAGATAAGGTGAATAATATTCACCTACAGACGTACATACGCGCGTATGTACGTCTGTAGGTGAATATGTGTGTGTGTGTGTGTGTGTGTGTGTGTTGTAGGTGTGAGTTTTGTGGGTGTGGGTGATGTGCGTGTGTGTCTGTGTTGTGTGTGACGATGTTCGGTATATTTGTATGTTAATTAATGAGCAATAATCATTCTGGGTTGAAACTTTTTAGTTTTGGATAAGGAAAACCTAACATAACCTATCAAACAGTGCTTCCGTTTCGTCGTAGCTAAGTGTAGTAGCCATTTATTTAGTGTCTGTTTCAATTTATATTTGCTTAAGCCATAAATATTCTGTTTTTTATTAATTAGGTTGTAAATGTGGGTGGATTGAGATGCTTATTGTCTTGCAGCAAGGTTGGATCTTACTATGACTTTATTGATAATGTTTTTATTTCTTCTCTGTGTTGTTTTTCTATTATTATAATTTAATTGTTTATGAACTTTTAGGACTGTGTGTAAGGTATATAATTTTCTGATTGTAAGCAATTTTCATTCAGTATAAAGCAGGTGAGTTGGATATCTGTATGGTTTAGAGTACATTACTTTAATGAGAGACCTTTGTGCTCTTTCCACTTCTATTAATTTACTCTTTATGGCTCCCCCCCAAACGGCTGTACAGTAGCTTATAACTGATTCTGCTAAGGAAGTATAAATTTGGTTTAGTAGAGGTTTTGTAGCGGAATGTCTTAAACCTTTAAATATCCAGATAACTTTCCTTACTCTACCCGCCAGCAGTTCTATTTGTGCATGCCATGACAATCGCTGATCAATCATTATGCCCAAGTACTTGGTTGTCTTAACCTTAGTTATTTCAGGACAGGGGCATACAGGAGCATTACGATTGCATGAGTGAATTTTTACACTGTAGTTAGTGGGGGGCTGTGTGTTATCGTACTTTGTAAAAGTCATAAAGTTGGTTTTAGTAACATTGAGGGTAAGAAAATTGTTATTGAGCCATTCAGATATTAGTCCAAGCCCAGCTTCAGCCTTTTGTTTAACTTCTTCCCATGATTTGCCAGTGAAAACAATAGCAGTATCATCTGCATAGGAGAAGATTTTGGCGTTGTTGAGTTCGAGTCGGCAGAGTTCGTCAATGTGTCTACATACAGGAACAGGGTTGGACCGAGTAAGCTGCCTTGTGGAACCCCATAGCAAATATCCTCGTCCTCACTAACGACCTCACCAATCTTTATCCTTTGCTTTCGCTCTTGAAGATAGTCAGACAACAAATCTAGGGGCCTTCCCCGTATACCTTTATTTTCTAGTTTTTTGATAAGAATGGGAATAGAGACGGTGTCGAACGCTTTCTTCAAATCAAGGAAAACGGCTAGGCATTTCTGTTTACGATCTACTTGATCAACAATGTGCTTGGTTAGAGCAGCAATAGCGTCTTCAGTTGAACGGCCATTCCTAAAACCGTATTGTGAGTTTGAGAATAAATTAAATTTTTCAAAGTAGGAGAGTAATCTAATGTTTATAAGTTTCTCTAGTATTTTAGAAATTGAAGAAAGAACTGAAATTGGCCTATAGTTATTAAATTCTTAAATACCGGTGTAATAATAGCCTTTTTAAGTTGTCTTGGGAATACACCTTTATTAAAACAGACATTTACTAGATGGCATAAGATTGGTGTAAGAGTATCCTTAGCAAACTTCAGGAAAGTCGTAGGTATGTTGTCAAGGCCAGGCGCACTTTCAGATTTCAGACTCATTATGACTCTCCTCACCTCAATTGGGTCTGTTTCTAGCAAGACAAATGAAGATGTGTGTTTGTGTGTTACAAATGTAGAAATACCTTCTTAACGACTGACTGTTAACTGACTCATTAGGTGTTGGCTTAATTTCAAGGAGTTGGCTATTTGGTGTTTTTGTAGGTTTGTACTGAGTGATATCATTTATCGTTTTCCAAAGATTTTTACTATTTTTAGCATTTTTGTGTAATTGATCTCTATTATATTTACGTTTTAGTTTTTTAATTAAATCGTTGCAAAAGTTTGTATATCTTCTATATGTTATATTAAGTATTTCATCATTAGGATTGTTCCGTAGCTTTTTTTGCATATTATTTCTATTTTTAATACAGCGTAATATGCCCGGGGTAATTCATGGTTTGATCAATTGTTTACTTCTAGGTACACGGATTTTTTTTGTATGCTTAGTGAGAATTTGCTGTATAGTAGTTATTAATTTATCACATAAATAATTTGGATCATCATTTTGAAGGAAGTCTACAAAACTAAATTCTTTTAAGTCTTCGAGTGATTTTTCATAGTCTGTTTTTGTCCTATAGGTTAAAGAATTATTGATTTGTATTTTAGATATATTAATTAACACTGTTAGATGGTCCGTAATCAACATATTAACTACAGCAATAGTTGCAGCGTTTTTATGTTTATTTAGTTTTAAGATAACATATCTAGGAATGCGTTTTCTCTTGTTGGAAGATTATGACCAGACAAGAGTCCATGCATTGATAGTACATTTAAGTAATTTTGTCTGTTATTTATCTCATAAGTTATTTCAGAGTCTCTAGGTAAAGTATTTATATTGATATCCCCAACTATTAGTATGGTTTCATAATTTTTAATCGTTTCTAAATGTTTATTTAGGGAGTCGATAAAATTGTCAGCATTTTAGTTTGATGGTGAGCGGTAGATACAAAGAATTATAATATTTTGGATGAGAACTTGGAGACAAGATGCATTAATTAATATTATTTCTTCTACCCGGACGGTATGACATTTTTTAATGTATGTTGTAACTCCGTCATTTTGGTTAAGGTGAGATGTAGTTACAAAAGAGTTATAATCTGTTAATTTGGGGATATTTTTATGTTCTGATAATCTGCACTCCGTCAAAACTATAACATCAAAATTAATATTTAGTAAGGTAAGGTTAGACTCTAGATCGGGAAAATTCTTATAAATACTTCGTATATTCTGTGTAAAAATACTAATGTCGGAGTGTTTTTTAGGAAAGCTGACGGGTAAATCTTCAACCGAGCACCCAAAAGAGTGGGCTATTTCGGAACAATCTAATTCACTTATATTTTTATTTGTCATTAAGATATTTTATAGGAATTGCAGTATTATCAAGATGTGCCAGGGTACATTGAGCATTATGTAAAAATATGGGTGAGTATATCGTTATATTGTACGAGTATACAAAGGGTGGCATAGTAAACTGATAGATTGCCATTTCATGATAATAATGTGTGATGTAGATATGTGTTATAGGTTGATTATTGTAAGTACTATGTTGTTTGAATGTTGTGTGTGTTATGTTTGCGCTCTGTATACAAAATAGGACTATTATTTTTATATTTGGTAAATAAGTTAAACATTTTATTACAGTGTAAAATAGTCATGATGCCTGAAACAGACTTTGAACTTGATTTTCAGTTTTAAATTGTATAACCGGTGTATTGTCCGCTTGTCTTAGATAAATTTTACCGAAAGACGTCCAGCAGTATTTGTACTTTTGAGATTTAACAAGATCCCGAGCAAGAAAGAAAAGACGTGAGGCCCTTAAAGTAAGCTGCTCCGAAACAAAAATGGGAGTTTCTTCGTCCTTTTTGTGTCCCAAGTGCTTGGCTCGTAGTTTATCCTTATTCTCAGAGTTGAACGACTTCGCTTTTTTCAAAATATCAGTTTTTATCATAGTGGAGGATAATTCAGCAATAATTGGAGTTTTTTGTCTGACCATTACGGGTTTCGCGTACTCTATATATGTCCCTGATGTCATTCTTGCTGATGTTACAGTGAATTGTTTTGCCAAGATGCACCATCATGTTAACGATCTTCCTAGTTTTCCGTGATATGTTTGGGAACATTTTTTATTTCGATGGAAGTTTTGCGACAGCTCCTCTGCATGTCCTCAAGCTTGTCCTCCATTAATGTAATGTATTCTCGATATTTTACTTGTTGTTGTTCAAGCTGCTCAGCTTTTTTTAATGTATTGGAGTTTTTTTTCCATACACATTTCAAAATTAGACGTGAGTGTAGACACCTGTTGTTCTAGGTCAGAGTGACATTTTTTGAGGTCCTTGATTTCCTTTTTCAGGTCACTCATATCTGATGATATTGCAGATAATTTCTTGTCCTGACTTTCTTGGAGGCTGGTAAATAGGTTAGTAATATGCTCTGTAATGTCATGTTTAAATGTGTTTAATTTAAACGTCAGTGTCGCGTCCAAGTCCAATTCGGGGCTACGCATTCTCTTTAAACGGCGACGATTTACTTTGCCCGAGTCCGATTCTTGGTCAGTTTCAGACCGACTAGCGGCGGACTGATGCTGTCTCTCTCCATCGGTTGAAGGTGGGGTGCGTTGCATGTTAATAATTTAGTGTTGACACTTGTAGCGTGGTAAGCGTAGCAAGGTATTGCTAAGTTTCAGAAGTGGCCGGTAACTACTCGTTGGTGTAACGGTTAAGTCACCCCGGCTGCAACGCCAGTGGTCGTCCCGTGTTCAAATCTCGCCTGGCACTTTTTGTATTTCTGTAAGTTTCTTTAACTTACATTGAAGACTTACACCGGCGACTCCAGGATCTACAGGGCGAAGTCCGAGGCACAGCACAACTTATTTCAATTTAAAATTCAAAATTCAAAAGCACAGATGACACGTCCACTACGTACAAGAGCCGCGAGGAAAGAGCTAGAGTTATCGCTTATGTCACCAAGTATAGGTATCTCATGTGGCAGGAGCCACGTCTCTTGTAGGGCGATTAAATCTGCCTTTAGGCACAAATTTCTCATGCACCGAAGTGACCTTTTTATCCCTTTACAATTGAAAGATAAAATATTTATAGTATTCATATTGTATATAGGTATTAATTAGACTTGTCTACAATAATTTACAGCTTTGTATTATCATGTTTCTGTGGCTGTTCTTTAGTTTTATTAAATGTAATATATTGTCTAAAAGATATCCCTTGAGGCCACAAGTTTTCATCAAGAAAAACTGATAACTGATGTCTCGGTATCAAAAACTTATATGCGTTATATCCCTTGATTTGTTTCATAATCACTAACTCGGGTACAATTTCAACCTGTGTTTTTTTGAGTAGGTACATATTTTCTGATATCATCCGCAGTACAGCTTTAATTTGACATTATAAATATAGAACATTATTTTACTATCTGCAGCTTTAAAATTATTGTCTCCTAAAGGTAATGCCCTTCCCTTGTTGCCCCTAAATCTATTTATTTTATTTTTATTGACAACTTGCTTCCATTCACCCTCTTGAGCGATATTCGCCCACGATTTCTCAAGTATTCCGACCCGCTGTACATTGTTCCCTCGGTCCGACTTCTATTGCACGTGTGCGCTGGCCTCCTCGGATTAGTTACAGGCGAGTTGATCTGTCGAAACCGCGGTGGTTCTGCCGGTGGCCTCCTCGCGCTGCGCCTGCAACGTCATCCGTGCAAGCGAGACACATTGTTGCGCATTACTATTACTTGTTAGAGCGAGAGGTGACGACGCGCTTACGAGATTTTGCCTCTGCGTGCTGCGTGCGTGAGATCTATAGTTGTGAGACTGGACCAGCAGTAGTTACCTACGGCAATATTATGAGACGCTAGAGTGGAGGGCCTCTAGCCAAGTTGCCTTCGTTAAAATTCGAAAAAATCTGTCGAATCGTCTTCTCTTAAAGATCACGACATTTATCTCCTAGCCAAAGTCACTCCGTTGTTCGGATCGCAACGACGAATTGTCGAATCGTTTATGTCACTTATTGTCTTTGGTTTCGATGTTTTCGCTTGTTCGTTTCTTATGAATTCCACTAAGAAGATTTTCCTAAAATAAAATGTACTTAAATACTGATAGCACGAGATATCCCGGAGAGAGAGCCATATTAGGAATAGATCCATGAGTCTTACAGTAATCATACATCATAAATCTTATCGTCCAATCGGTATGACTGTGCATGATCATGATCCAAACTGCTGTTTGTCTATGTAAACTACATACATATATACCACTGTCATCCCAATCCTCGCCCATACACGGTCAGTCCTCCCTGATCCAGTCGGCAGCATCATACGGATTGGGTGATAGGACGTATGGTGTATGGTTTGAGTTATAATATCAGGGTTGATACAGCTCTCCACACTTAAAACCAGACCTCAGGGGCGTGTGCTCCATATAGGCAGAAATGCAGTGCTTTACTTGTCATTCACAGATATTTTAATAAAACATTCGTACGTTTTACATGACTTTAATAATTAATTAAAAGTAAATAAATTAATAAAAAAATATAATAACTTAAACACGCTACTACTTAAAAAATAATATTTTATAAATAGCAACTCATCTCATGCCGGTGCGTGCTGCAGGACAAATCATCGCATGTATGTGTAATTTTCATACTTCGCAAACGCACACACCCATGAATATGACATGATTGATGATGATGACATGATTATATACCGGCAAGTCCCGCGGCAGATGGCTCTCGGGCCTCGGCTATCCGATCGCTTCCGAAAACCGCCGAACTGGCTTGTCGGAAATTATTCGTTGCCTATAATCCGAGTAAAAAGAATAGTCGGAAATCTAATAAATCACGTATGCACATTATGCATTTTTGTTTAGTAAGGTTTTATTTGTTTAAATAGAAGAAACGTTTTGTGTTTCGCGGGGGCCATATTGCATATTTCATGTGATAAGCATTGTGTACAATTTAATCGCTCCAGTTTATTTATAGTTTTCTTAAAAGATTTTTCATTTTTACATTTGAAAGTGTGTACATTTAACAGTTTATTACTGAGTTTCTATAATAATTGTAGTGATTTGCTTTTACTAATGAGTTAGTCGATTTTTTTAAAATGTTATTTGACTGTGAGGTTTTGAAAATGTGTGTTTATTAAAAATTAAAAATAACAAGTTCTCACAATTGTCATTCAGTGAAAAGATTCAAATTCTTTTTAAAGGTGTGTACCCGAGTTACAACAATTAAACCAGCAAAAAAAAAAGTAGCTCGAAAATTTCATGTTAAAAGTTATGAAACGTATAACTGGCTGTGTGGTTGTGTACACACGATTAAATTATATTGTTTTCCTTGCATAGTATTTAGTAATTTACATCGGGATATAGTAATCTCAAGTAACCGGAACCTTGAATATGTGAAAATTTAAGCTGACTGACTGGTGAGTAGTTATAATATTTTAAAATATGCTTATTATTTTACTTATTAGAATTTCTTCCGCCGCGACGATCGATCGCTGTTTTGTCTGCGTTGCCGTAGAAGATGTACATGAATAGTAGTACATCTAAGACTTGCTCTGTTGGCATGGTTTCGACTTAGAGATCCGTCGCTTGGCTGTAGCTATGCTAAAAATCTATAAACCAAAAAGTTTTTGTGACCGAGTACTTCGCCGCATACCCAGTGTCATAATCCTGTGCACGCCACTGCCAGACCTGCTACGCAAGAGTGATTTTATAGTGCCCAAATGTGCGCGCAATACATAAGAGCACTCCCACTTCCTTGACAGTGGGACGGATGACCGACACGGCTAGTGAGATCAGGCGCAGGACCGACTTTTTGCATGAGTTTGTAAATAAACATAAAGACCACTGTTTTATGATTGGCACTTGGCAGCCATTTTGAAATCACAATCACAGTGAGTATAGGTTAGTACCAAATTTAAATGGCAATAAAACCTAAAGACTAAAGTATGTACTGAATATTGTACCATCAGAATGTTAAAGAAAAAGCGATGAAATTTCTATTCGAACGTTGTCCCCATACAAAATCGGAAGTTTCGCACGTGCCTGACAAGGTCAAGGCCCCGAGCAAATGACCTGGCTTTTTTTTTAAACTCTCTAAACATTAAACTACAACATATTATTATAAAAATTCCGATTTGCCTTAAACTATTAGAAAAAAAAACGAGCGAGCCTTACAGTAGTCGCATATGATGTGAAAACACAAACCTACGATTTTCTAATATGATAGAAAAATACGAAAACTTCCATTAATCAGATTAATCAATCAACGTCAAAATTTAAAAAAAGCTAATTTAAATATTTTTTCGAATACGACGGCCAACTCTACCACCACGCGCTCATTGGCCAATGCAAATAGCGCGCGCTTCCGCGTCTTCCTGTTATACACTTCCGTCTGATTTCACGAAATCACTCCCATAAATTGCAAGAAAGCGAGAGGAAAGATTGTTACACATCAAAAATACATACATTACTTTTTTTTTATACCTATTGGACCTAGCCCGCTATGTTACTGACCAGCCGTCTGCGGTTCCGGGTTGCCTTAAATACCTGTTCTACCTTCTTGACCTCAGTGTGAGGACCTTATATCTGGCAACAAACCATGCTGTATAAACTGTAAAAAGGCTGAAAGTAAGGATGTAGAACACAATGCGTTCAGTGCGGAGTGCCCGGTCCGGCAGAAGAGGGACGCTATGGCCCGAAGAACAATAGTGCCAGTACTGTCAAAATTTAATTGGATGCATATTAAATTGTATTTAATAACACCAATGCACATACAAGACAAATAGACAGTCCTACATTGTTAGTGTACATAAAAAAAACAGCATATATAGCTACAGTAAGACAAAACATGTACACATACTAGTCTAAAATTAACTGTAAACTGGTACTATTAGCATAAACACGTGCCATAGAGTCTCACAAAGGTTGCAGAAATTTATATAGTGTATAAATTTTGAGCTCACGAATTGTCGGGGTGGACACCGCTGACACCGTGAACTTAAACAATTAAAGAGTGAGAAGAAAATATGTAATGTCTAAAGCAAAGAATGTTAAATTAAATTAGAGCAAATCAAGAAAGTAAAGATAGTAAAAACGAATTGTAATTAGAAAATAAAAAATTAATGTAAGGAAACAAAATGTGAAAATTGACAAGTAAACATAGTATAAACAAACATAAATATAAGTAGACGAAAATAAGATAGTAGAAGGAAACTGTAATAGTAAATATGCAAATAAGAACGTAGAATGTGGAATTAAAATGGATATAGCAAATAAGAGCAATGTAAAGAAAGAAAATGTAAAATTGAAAGTAATATAACATATAAGCAAAAAAGTGCAAATACAATTAGACGAAAATGGAAAGTAGAAGGAGATTGTAATTGCAAAATAAACTTAAGGTAAAGCTGAAAAATGTAATGTAAAATCGATTAGTAAATAACAATATTAACGAATGTAGAAGTAGAAACAGGATAAATAATTAAATAAGTACAGTAGTAGAAATAAAAACTGTAATTAGAAAATAAATAAAAATATACAAGTAGTAATTAAACAAAGAAAACAATTGTCCTGACCTCGCTGTTGGGGGAACAAGTAGGCCCAGCAAATGGGTCCTTTAAAAAAAAACCTGTTCTAAAGTGCCTGATTTTACTATGGATATTGCTTCAGTTAGGTATTGCTATGTAGAAAATGAAGTTTGAGATAATTTGGGCCAAAAATGAGGGAGTAGTAGTAGTATTATTTAGTAGTATTATTTAGAGTAGTAGTAGTATTTTTTTACGGAAAACTTGTATGGAGCCAATGAGCAGATAAAACTGTTTTATTTTGTATGCCACGAAACCATAAATAATTATCACTAAAACCATATGTCAGGATATTACGGTTAAACTTGCCGTATTTGAGAAAATTGAATTATTCACATTGGCTCCATACAAGATTTTCGTAAAAAATATTACTCCCTCAGCTTTGGGCCAAATGATATCAAACTTCATTTTCTACATAGCAATACCTAACTGAAGCAATATTCATAAAAAAACAGTTATTTTCGAGATTTAATTTCTATGTCTATGAAAGCCGATTTTTGACCCACCGTGCGGCATAAGTATAATATTATAGTAAGCAAACATACGCAGAGAACGCAAGTCTTTGTTACCCCGTGCACAGTGGTGTAGCGAGCCCCCTATCAAATTTTTTTGGGGGCTCCCAGCCCAAGGGTAAAAAAATTCACAAATTTAGGGAGAATTTTGCTTCTATTTAATTCAAAGTTATTAATAGCCAGCGAGGTAACATTTTGTAGTATAATTTTTGTATCTGAGAACTCGTCACTTTGAAAAAAAAACTGGTCATAAAATCAACAGCGGAGTTTATTCAACCAAATTTTAGATTATGTTCCTATTCAAGAGTTTTCGCACGCTGTAAAAATTTGTACTAAAGACATCAGCAGATTGGAGCGGGTCAGATTTTTTTAAAAATATCTTACCGGTTCCGATTCAATTTTATAAACATTTTAACGTAACTCTACAATAAAAACATAGATTTTGTTTCTGGAAAGCTCGACACTTTGAAATGGCTGCGCATAAAATTAGTGTCGCAGTTAACATAACTAAATTTTAGATGCTGTCCGCGTCTAAGAATTTTCACATGTTGAAAATCATTAGCTGAGTTCATCTCTGAGATCTGATCTTTGTATTAAAATCATTAGCTGAACGGTTCGGGCCAGATAGTTTTACAAATATAATACCGCTTCCAAATTATTAAAACAATATAATATTATTAAGTTATCTGCAAAACTTACAGTAAAATATATAGATACTTTTATAATATGACATATTATCGTAATTGATTACAATGAAGTAGACAGATAAATTGATTTGATCACTTGGGAAAATCCATTTGAGTGAGATTAAAGTCAGGTAAAAACAATGGGTTAGTATGTGCGTGTCACATTTGAACCCCACCGAGCTTCTGAGGCTAATCCTTGCCGCTAGAGTGTACCCTTTTACACGTTGACCATGATTTTTGATTCATAAATAATAAAAAAAAAAAATACACAGGAAAAGGGTTTAAGAAGTAACAGTAAAAATGATTGTTTCATGAGCAAAATTAGTGTCGCAACTTGCGAGTGTCTTCTAAGGATTAACAATTCACGCCCAAACGGAACGATACGCAACATGGCCCTGCATTTTAAGATAGCTATTCAAAATTGAACTTTATTAATTTCGCAAGAAGATACACGTTCATTGTAAGAGTTCGAATTGTGCAGAGATTAGGGTATAGAGTTCAATTTTGAAACTCTTTTTTAAAAATGCAACGCGGCATAGCGTCGCGTATCGTCGCGGTGTGACCTGACCCTATGATGCATCGCTAAAGAAGTTAGAATGTGTCATTATGTAATTTCACCCGGTCCATTAATGACGAAGCTCGAATCGTAAATCGTATGATAAGAACTTTTTTTATAAGATAAGAATTTCATTCCTGAACTCGGAAACCATACCACTTACAATAGTTACAAAAAAAAATAATTAAAAATAACCTAACCGAGAGCATGTCAGGATATGTTGGAGGAGTCAGGAGGGTTCCATAACTATAAACGCGTTATAATTTTTTTTTTTAAATTACTTCAAAAGTTAGTGTCCGATTTCGTTCAAAATAATTTTCGTAGAGTTTTAGCGTGATCTATTAGCATTGAAAATTGCACATTTCTAAAAGTCAGTTTAGAAATGCCAGGGGGGGGGGCAACTTATAAACCACTTTGGAGGCCGATTACTCGAAAATGGTTGACTTTGTAAATAAGTCACTTATAAAACCTTTTTTAATAAAACCTTTATTAAAAAAGGCCCATTCAACGGTACCCTATACCAGGGGTCTCCAAACTTTCCAGCCTTAGGGCCATACTGATTACTCCAGTAAGTTCCGAGGGCCAAAACCATATTATCATTGTTGCCGGTGGTAAAAAGTGAAATAGTCCACTGATGAAAAAAAAAGTACGCAACGTTTAAAAAAAGCTGCAAATCGGACTAAAGTCCGCAAAACGGCAACACTGCATATTATTAATTTTCCTGTCATTATCTGTAATTTCTAGATAAGTCGTAGAGTACGAGCCATGAGGAGTAACGTGACACGACATCTGGTGGACACAAGCGGAAATAGGTAGTACCTTATATCGCTAACAGATGGCGCTAATAGCACGTACAGAATAATCTCGTTGGTTCGATAAAGTTATGTTGTCTTCCACTCACTTCTAGATGGCAGTAATTGGAATATATAAGAAGGCTAGTGGCGCAACCACAAGTCAGTTCCTATGACACTGTTGTGAAATAAAATAGTGCGTACCTCCTTAAAACGTGTTTGTGCGTGTTTAAGTTTAAGACATCGTTGTAACAGTATTTTGATTTGAATTGTTGCTTTTGTGTGTTATTTAGTAGTATGGAAAAGAAGCGAAAAATTGATAGTGAATGCAGAAAATTCGAAGAACAGTGGAACATTCAGTATTTCGTAATTGAGTCCAGTAACAAGGCGCTATGTTTGATTTGCAATGAAAGCATAGCCGTTCTCAAGAAATATAATATTGAACGTCATTATGAAACAAAACATTTTCAAAATTACTCAAAATATACAGGAGTTTGCGGACGGAAAAATTCGAAGCTATGAAGCGCGGATTGAAATCGCTGCAATCTTCATTTACAACACTCAAAACTGAACAAGAGGCTGCAACTCGTGTCAGCTTTCGTGTGGCTCTTGAAATTGCAAAATGTGGAAAACCATTCACCGATGGAGAAATGATCAAATAATGCATAATTGCAGTAGCCGAAGAAATGTGCCCTGAAAAGGTAAATTTATTAAAAACTGTCAGTATGCCAGCAAACACTGTTGCTCGAAGGGTAGAAAACATCGCTGAAAATATATCCTCTCAACTGTTCGACAAAAATGGACATGTTGAGTGGTTTTCTTTGGCCTTGGATGAGTCAACGGATGTGTTAGATACTGCTCAGGTGTTGATTTATATTCGAGGAGTAGATAAAAGCTATGAAGTGCATGAAGAACTTCTTGATATGTATAGTATTTATGGCACAACTACTGGTACAGATATTTTTAAAGGACTTGAAATGGCCATTAATCAAAAGAACCTTCGATGGAAAAACTTGAAATGTATTACAACTGATGGAGGCAAAAACATGAGTGGGAAAGAAAAAGGAGTGGTCGCTCTTGTGTCAAAGGCTGTAGAAAATGACGGTGGTTCAAAACCATTAGTCTTACATTGTATCATTCATCAACAGTCTTTGTGCGGAAAATGTTTGGATATATCTGAAGTTCTGAAACTAGTCATATCAACTGTTAATTTTATCAGATCTTTTGGGCTGAATCACCGACAATTCCGCAATTTTGCAATCGAATCTTTGAGTGCTTTGAAAATAAATTATGATACTCGTTTCTCGGACTTTGATGCCATTGCGAATCAAATTAAGATTTTTCAGAATCCTTTTGATACTGACATTGAAACCCTAGCCCCGGAACTTCAAATGGAAATGATTGATCTACAGTGCAGTGACATAATTAAGAACAAATATCAAAACTCATCTTTGTTGGAATTTTATAAGGGTCTTCCACTGACACAATTTGATAATTTGCATAAATTTGCTCGTGGGATGTTTTCTGTTTTGGTACTACTTTTGTGTGAGAAGACCTTCTCCAAAATGAAGTACACAAAAAATGTTTACAGATCTAAATTAACTGTTGAGCATCTTAAATCTCTTTTAATAATTGGTACAAGTAAAATTAGTCCACAACTACAAACTATTGTCAGTGGAAAATCTCAATTACATAAAACTCATTAGTATTTCATATGTCATTATGCTTGTTATAAGTTATGTTTTTATTTAAAATGTATAAAATGTTAGTTGGATTCATTTCAATAATTTGTTAGTTATTATATACTGAAGTTAAATTTTCTTCATATATACATGTCTTTACTCATTACAATTCTGTGTTTCTTTATCCAACTTATCACAAAAACAATAACAATAAGCCTACAACAATGTTATGAGTTGTTAGCCCATGACCATATCAATGTAGATGTCATATTAATAATTATTCAACATAAAATTAGAATACTTCAGTAAACTAAATTTAATTTGCTATAAAAACTATGTTCTCTAAAAGGAGTTTTCAAGTATGCTAGCTCTCGCGGGCCGGACAAAATCTGTCCGCGGGCCGGATGTGGCCCTCGGGCCGTAGTTTGGAGACCCCTGCCCTATACTATACGATGGGGTAGAATGAAAAAAAAATTTTGGATGCCATGAGGATGCCAAAACCGAGATATATACTCAGTCTATTACTATACCAAATTTCATCCATTTATATTCATAATTACAAAAGCTAGAAGCGCGGACAGACGGACGGACAGAGCGAAACTATATTTAGGGTTCCTTATATATTACGGAACCTTAAAAAAACTCTCGTCATTGTCAAGCAATAAGCTAGCTGATGATGATGAACACTCTGGTGATTCTGGTTCTGGTGAGACTCGCACGATGATCACGTCAGCTTTCAAACAAAACAAAATAAAAAAAATCAAGTAATCCCCGAATTGTAAAGTAGTGAGCGAGCTGATGATGATAAATTATAATTTAAAGCTAAGAACACTCGATTATGTCAGCTTTGAAACAACAAAAAAAACTAGTATCGTCAATCAAAATCGGTTCAGGAGCTACACATACACACTACACACACTCGCATACAGATACGTCAATCTTATAAACACCCCTCTGTTTTCATCTGGGATTCATCACTAATAAGTGCATTGAGGGCTGAGTAGTCACTATTTTCTAAAATTTCAAAAGTATATTGGCGTAGAAACGCAATCCACTATCTCACAATAGCTGATCTGGCCAACGTCTTCTTTATGTCGGAGAGTTTAATAAAAGTAGGTGGTAATCTAGCGCATCACGTGCTACATTCAACATTAAGTTATTTCGCATCCAATCCTTCCGTAACTGTTACAAAACTTTGTCACCCTACTGTGTATGCTCAAATGGAGAGCTCACCATAATTGGCGGGCCAGCATCTGTAACAAGGCGGACGGGTGTTACGGCCGAGGGCGCCGGGGCAAATCGAATCACCCCCCGGATTACACATTAACGACGACTCCTGAGTCCTGACTCAATGACTTGAATTTTATTGCGTATTTATTTTACAAATTAAATATATTCGTGCAAGATGATTCGTCTTTTCTCTTGTGTGTGGACTATTGAGTTGAAAAATTTTGTGTGCCTACCCACGTATAGAGCGTTTACTTAAAGAATGAGTTTAAGACAAATGAACTCTACATACATTCAATTGAAGTGTCAGGACACTACCTGAGGTACTATCGCGGAATATAATTCATAAGCAGGTTTAATGTTGTTTGTATTATGTTATTAATATGATAATATCAAACTAACATGCCATTGAAAATAATTGTATTGTGACTGTATGCCGTCATTACAATACAAATAAATTATGAGAATACTCTACCGGCTTATGAATTATATTCCCTGATTGTACCAAAATTTTTTTACTCAAAGCTATATATTGTATAGGTAATATAGTAAGTGTGAAAGCGACATACAATTCAAAACACTTTTATTTCACTATCAGACTTACAATATATGCAACTATTTTGTCTTTTCAATGTTGCAAGCAGTAAAAACTATGTTGCTTTGGAAAAGCCCAATAAAATTTTATATTCAATCTCTGGAATGTTCTAAATTGCATACACAGTAGCGTTTCCCGGGAATAGGTCGCCGCAATGAATTTCAAACTGAAAGCAAAACTTTTAAAGAGCTTTTAATAAAAGTCGTGCGGCTCCTACAGTAGAAAAGCCCGTACTTTATTTGTATTTTTGAAACTAAATAAAAATGCGAACTTGCAACAGAATCGCCGAGTTAAAATACTGTTTTTAACTACCTACATAAGATTTAATTTGAAAATTGTATAAAAGCATTTTCGAAGTGCATTTTACTTTTATTGAAGTTTCAAGTTGGAAAGTATTTGGATTACATTTACGATTACTGGTTTCAGGATAATTAAAGTGATTTGGATACCTGGAAAGTAGAAATCAGAAGTGGATTAGTTTTATTCAACCGAAACCAGTGGCGTAGCGAGCCTTAGTGAAAAAAATATATATAAAAAAACAAAAAAAAAATTGGGGGCCCCTCATGTGAGCGCATTTAATTTAAATGAAAGTCATCATTTTTTAGTATAATTTTTAAACAATGGCGAGTGAGCGAGCGAGATTTTTTTTTTCAAATATTTTGGGAGGCTCGAAATGGCTGGCCATAAAATTAGCAGCGGAGTTAAGAGAGAATTCCTGATATTTCGCATTTTGTAGTAACTTTGCAGTTGTATTTATCGTTTTTATTGAAATAAGTTAATAAATACATGCTTTAAAATTATAAAATCTTTACTCCTCATGAAGTAATAATTGTTCTGGTATAAATTTTGCTTAATAATATTATCCTAGATAGGAGTAATTCACAGTTAACTTAAAGTGATTTTCGAAGTTTTTTTGGCTTAGAATAAGACTTTTTTCTATATTAAATCAAAGATATTTCAAAATTCTAATTCCACTACTAACTATACGACTATGTAGGAGATAACATTCTCATTTTATTATTTCATTTGCTTAGAACAGTAGTTCAATCCAGGAGCTCAAAAAAGTGCCTTCGCGGATTTTTATGAAAATATTTTAGCAATTTTGGGTTTAATTAAAAAGTTTAGCAAAATTTACAAAAAGCGAGACCGCTACGAACTAGGCCAATAGCTATTCTGCACTATTCAATATGTCAAAATTGTTAATGTATATTTGTTTCTGAGATCAATAATGACTTAATTGGCCATTTTACACAAAAATCACAGTCGAGATGTAATATGCCTCTTAAGTTTTCACACGTTAAATATAATTAGCTAAGCGGAGCGGGCCAAATAGTTTTAAAAATATAATACCGGTTCTAATTTATTAAAACATTATATTATTAAATTATCTACAAAACCTACAGGTATATAGGTACTTCATGTTATCAATATCGAGCTAGCGAAGCGAGCGAGCCGAAGTTTTTGCGTATTTTTTAGTTCTGGAAACCTCGAAATTTTGAAATAAAACGACTGGTCATAAAATAAACAGTTAGTAACGCGATAGAAAGAGAGTTAAATAAAATAAAAGATAATAGATACAATTCAAAATTTAAGAATTCTGTCCGTATCAAGAGACTTTAGAAATCATTACTTCCACGTTAAATACACTGAGTGGTAATAAATTTACGTAGATAATGGGTGCGATAGGGCCTGATAATTTTTACCTTAGACACACATGATAATCCATAAGTTTTCTACGTGTTTCTGTGTTCATGGGCTTTATAATATTATGATTTTTATCGAGAAGTACGGGCTAAGAGTGAGACTGTGTAATGTGTAGATAATGTTTTACGATTTTTTTTCTGATACACTATATTAATGTAGGTTTTTTCTATATAATATTATTTAAATATTGAAAAAACCTACATAATTAGTTTATCTTCATAATATACAAAAACTAAGTAAATTAGGTAAGTATAAACATATAAACGCACAAACTTCGGAGATATCAGAAGTTTTTGTGCATGTGACGTCACCTGCCAGTACGAATTTGTATGGGACGTTTTCACAAGACACGCAAAAGCTCTTCGAACAATCCACAGTTACTATGAAAATATTGATTTTACTATACTATCCTTTTCGTATACTTTTTTATTTTTCAGAGCACTATTCATTTATGTAAAAAAAATAATACAGGCAAGTACCCTAATTTGGTCAAAAACCATTTGACACATCACTATAACTTAAATATATAGCTCAGGCAAAAAACATCACTAACGTATCTCACCATAATAGAATAGCATTGCACACTTTTGCCTTTCACAATCTCGGGTCGTGAAAATACACATTCGTGGAATGTGAACTCCTTTCGTGGCACGTGGAACTCCTTTCTACGGCACTACGCGCTAACTTACGTAGACTTAGATTTCCTTTAGCAAACTCTTCCTCCGTTAGTGTTGTACTTAACTTTTAAATATAGTTTTTAGATACTCTCTAACATAATTTCCTTCATATTTTTCATCTAAAACGTTAACGACCTCTCCGTCGTATTTCACGCTTCAATGAAGCTCTCGAAGTATGCTTGTGGTACACCGAGACATCTCCGCTAAAGAGGAAATTATGCTTAAAAATAATAATAATATAGATGGGTTTCTACTTATTATGTGGAAAAACCATTTGTTGGCCCCAAACGTTGTTGGCCCCACTACCACCATTATTGGACCCCCTTAAAATATAAAATACGGGTTGCGTATTCGTTTTGTTTATCTTTTTATACTCCTAGATACTTAATTATGTTTATTCTTATTTATTTGTGTATAAATTAAGGGCGGCTATCACAGACTATGTCCTATAAATCTTTGGGCCGAATAATTGGCGGGATGCCAACAATAGGTCATAATAGTAGGTATTATATTTGTATGGGGCCCCATATACGGTCCGGTCCTTCAGTTCGGCCTGAACGGATGCAAAATGGTATCGTATGTGTGCAATTTCGAGATCGCATCAGTCGACCGGATGGACTGAAGCGATTCGTTCCAGTGTTGCCAGCTCTGTTTGCGAAACTTCTAAACTCGCGTAGATTTCTACTAAAAGAATACTGAAAACTATCAAAAAAGCTACTCAACTTAGGAATCCCTAAAGCCTCCAAAAACCACTGCATTTTAGGTTTTGTTATATTAAAATTTTATTATTTTTTGAATTATATTATAAATTTTATGGTTAAACTAATATATACTAGGAAATATTACGTATATGGTAATTAACGGGTAGTTTTAAGCAAATTACGGACGAATGCAATATATTATTATTATAAAGTCTCATTTTTTTTTTGTTTTTCTTTGTGCGTAACCTAGGCCATTTTGCATATGATTACTGTCTGGCTCTTTCCTACTAAAACACTAATAACAACTAAATTCCTACTAAGGGAATAAAATACTCAATTTAGTAGTAAAACTTTGTAAAATAACTAAGTTGGCAACATTAATTCTGGTTCAGTCCAGAATTAATGTTACCAACTTAGTTATTTGAATGGACTGAACGGACCTTGTGTGACAAATCGCTTCAGTTCTAGCCAGAGCCGCGACCGTGCGGGCGTGTATCGTGTACGAGCGTAGTAAGTTTACAATTAATAAACACGACCGTAGCTCGCAGAAAACCAGAACGAACTGATAAGATTTTTCCGTGTATTTGCTCGAATCCGTTTAGGCCGAACTGACGTCAGTTCTAACTGAAACGATCGGCCTCTCGTCTGTGGGGGCCTTTAATGTGTCAGTTTTAGTCATAGCCGTTGGAAATAGCCATATACCTAACTACCAGACTTAAAAGAGATAATAATATGCACTAGCTAGGTATATGTAGGTTCACATTAGATATGTGTTGACACACTAATAATAATAATAATCGCGCTTTTATATCAGCTAGAGCACATGTTAGGTGCTAACTATGTATGTTACCTGCCAAATATCTTCAGTATCAGTCAATTTGGGATCACAACTTGTATATAAGCAAGGAGCACAAGACCATAAGGTTAATGATAATATAATAATAAAGCTCCTTATTTCCATACTTTACATATATTATTTACATAACTTTTCTAACGTAAAGAAAAATAATATAACATTTATACATAATTACTTAAACATGTTTAATGATTAGTTTTGTAGCATGACTCCTCTTCGGATAAAGGCGTCCTCCAACTTATCCCATCATTTTTGTTCTGTTGGCTTTGTCATTCCTCGCTCTTTATGCTTTTGACTGAGAGATTATTGTAAGCAAAATGTTGTGTCATAATTATAAAGTACCTGGGAGACCGAGCTTTGCTCGGTGTTTTAGTGGAACGATAAAATAATTAAAAATAAATAAAAAATATATATAAAAGAAAAATAAATAATAAGAATTCTAAAAATATTTATCGGATTCGAACCCACCACATTCCGAATTTCCAAACAATGCAAAAATTATACGTAGGTACGCATACCAAGCCGCATATCAGACTAATGTAAAAGAGTCGAAATTATTAATATATTTTGCACGACAAAATAATAAAATATATATTGCTTAAAAATGCGCAGTTTCTAAGGTATAATACCTAGCTAGATCGATTTTTCTCCCCCAAAACCCTCTGCATACTAAATACTGCAATACTTGTAGCCGTTGTCGAGATACCGATTGTATAATATATGTATACAAGATCGTCTCGTTTAAAGTATAAGATATTTGTAGAAGCCGTACGCCAAGAAATCCTCATTTCGCACACTTCGTTTCGAATCCCGCCGAAGCAACAATGAGTTTTCTGTGATCCTGTGTCATGGTCCATGGACGTGTATTAATTATGTATTTATTATAATTAAAATCTTGAATATACATATAAACACACCGGCATATTTAGCGGAATACAAAAAAAAGGTCCACAATTAAAAAAATATGGTTTTATTTTAAAATCTACTTACTACACTTCTTTTGTTATTTAAAGTTTCATTTGTTTTACTTAAAATGAGATCACATTAAGAACAGATTTTGCGAGTAAAGGCTATTTGTGAAAAATTGTACATTTTTGAACTTATCATGTAACCGGGAAAAGTGAAAATTAATATTAAAATAACAATTAATTAAATTAGAAAAATGGTGATTAATATCGCGTATTTCCTCCACGTGCTCTTATTAAAGTTTCTACCCTTCTAGGCATACTGAGTATGATGTTATCGATGGTCTCCTGGGATAGTCTCCGACATCCTCAACTACGGCGATTCACAGTTCACCCACGTTGGCAGGAGCTGGAATTCTGGACTTAACTTTTCTTTTCAGTTAGTCCCAAACATGCTCTATTGGATTCATATGTGGGTGACAGCCTCCTTTAACAGCCTCCGTGGTCTAGTGGTTTAGAGCTTGGCTCTCGACTCGGAGGTCGTGGGTTCGATTCCCGCATTGGAATAACAAAAAATCTTGTTTCCAAGTTTGGTTAGGACAATGCAGGCTGATCACCTGATTGTCTGACAAGAAAGATGATCCATGCGTCGGATGGCCATGTAAAAAGTCGGACCTGCGCCTGATATCTCACCAGTCGTGTCGGTTATTCGTCCCACTGGGTTACGAGAGTAAAGGAAGAGAGAGTGCTCTTGTGTACTGCGCACACACTTGGGCACTATAAAATAACTCCTGCGTAGCTGGCCTGGTTTCAATTAAACCGGCCACCGTCACTGAAATCAGTGTAGGGAGCTATGTGGGTGATCTCGCCGGCCACTCCATAGCAGTGATATTCGTATCATTAAGATAAGCTTGAGTTACCCGAGCGGTATGCGGCCGAGCATTATCCTGCATAAAAACAAAATCGTCACCGATATATGGGGCAAACGGTACGACATTTTCTTCTAAAACTTCTCTGATATAGCGGTCTGCAGTCAGACTCCCTCTGTCAATCACTACCAAGTCTGTGCGAGCTCCTAAACAAATGCCCGCCCAAACCATTTTTGATCCACCACCGTATGCAACTGTAATTTCAAAATTAGTCTGAATGTGTCTATGTCTGTATATTCTTTGCCTGCCGTCAATTTGATTTAAGAGAATTCTGCACTCATCACTAAACAATACCTTACTCCATTGGTCCGTGTTCCAAAGTCGATGTTCCTGAGCAAAAGTTAACCTGTTTCTACGATGATTTACCTATAGCCTTGGAGCCTCGGCGGGCACAAATGAACCCAAACCAGCTTTTTCTAACCTTCTTCGTACCGTACGCTCACTTACGGTTACACCCCGCACTGCTTCTAACTCATGTCGGGCTTGGACGGCCGTCAAACGGGGGTTCCTATGTACACGAAGCCGAATGAAACGATCATCCCTACTCGAAGTGCGTCTTTTTCTGCCTTGTCCTGCTCTTCTCACATAAGTACCGGTCTCCCTGAACCGTTGGATACTGCGATCCAATACAATAATGTTGGATACTCTGTAGGTTTGACCATTTCTTCGAATTTCGAGTGCCCTGGCAATCTCCGTTGGGGCTAAGTCAGGCATAATTCTGTCCTCAACTCCAAAAAGATACGCGATTAAAAAAAAACTAACAAAAAACAGTATTTCAATGAAATTTTAAATCAAACTCAGAAGGAAGAAATACTCGAAGTTCGCTCCAGATGTATTTGAATAAAATTAAAACAATTGCATAAAATGTGATGTTCAGTTGTTTTCTTAATTTGAAAATATTTATTTTTAAATTAAATGACGTATAAACTAGCCAGCAACCTTATATGATACTGATATCAAACCTTTATTTTATGTTCCGATAAATATGTGTGTGTAGTATAAAAGCATTAAATATATATTCGTTATCTGGTACCCGTAACACAAGTTTTTTTGAGAGAATTACCACGGGACCAGATTGACGTATTGTGGAAGCGTCTATAGACATTATTATTATATTATGTACCTATCAATTATTATATTATTAGATAGTTATAAATATCCATAGCCGATTATTTCAGAGCCCAGTGTGCCGCAATAGCAGCGAACTGTATTTTCATAAACTCGGGCGCCTTGCTCTATAACAAACTCATCCGGGCTCCAGCCGTTCGGAGTATTTCATTATAAACTTCATAAATTCCCCATCCCCCGTTTCCTCTTCCCCATCGTACCCCCAACGTGACAGTTAACGTAATTCGTCTATTTATAAGTATTAGTTTCTTAAAGTAGGTAATGGAGTATGAACTTTCTGATTTTGATAGCATAAAATGCACTGGAACTATTATTTTTATGTGAGTTAATATTTAAATAGAAATAATTATTTTAGGTATAGGATTGGGGTAGCGTTAAGTCACGTGAAATAAGGTGTTTAAAGCATAGACCCTTAAAATTAAGGTTGTTTTAAATCAATTACATTTTTGTCAAGAGGTTTAGGTCATTGACTACAGACAGCTGATTGTATTAATAATATTTGGGCAAAGTCATTGCTCCTGTGAGGTTAAGGAGGACCTCAGCGTCTCAGAGAGCGTAATGTATAATATGTATTATATATTACGCTCTCTGTTACTACTATTTAGTAAAATATATTTTTTTTGGTCGAGATATATACATAATCTTCATCCATTTATATTCATAACTAGATTTTGCTCGCAGCTTCGCCCGCGTGGGAGAGTGTTCGTGGCAAAAAACCTCTTTAGCAAATATACCTACTGCAATATATTAAAGTAATAGCACAGAGTAAAAATATATACTTATAAAAAAATTTCACACATACTTTTTGATTTTAATATATTATCTCCTAGGTTTTATTTGATTAGGTAATATTGTATCCGCCTAAATAGCTCCTAAAATACCACATTAGTTGTGATCGTTTTTTAAAACTTTGAATAGGTATAATTACCTATCCTTAATATATAGACATAACTAATGGTAATGACTAACCATGGTACCGACTTCAAAAATATGAAGATTAAGTAGAGAAAAGGTTCAAATTTTTGCCGAATTTAAAAGGGGAATTATTTGGAAAATAAGTTTTATTTCCTACTTTTTTGTGCATTTTTACTTTGGAAGTCGGTTTTCATTTTTTGTTTTAAAATTATATTTTTTCCCTTTTTAGTTATATTTATTATTATTAACACATTCTAAGAAAGTTATTTACAACAAAAAGCCTCCGGTATTCTCACTTTCTCGGAAAAACAAACTCAAGCGATTTTATGCCGGTTTTCTGAGAGGCCATGATATATCACCAATTAAGCATTACCGATCTGTAGACCTACTAAACAATCACCAGTGATGATATTGATCACTGGTGATTGTTTATCAATTATTATTATTATCTATTGTAGTAGTCGGCTGAAAAAATGTAGCAGTCAGCATGAAAAGTAATATAATTTTGGCTGTTGCAAAATTTCAAATACATTGATATCGGTGTACTAAGCTATGAGGAGTACCTATGTCACCATCATAATATGTTGGTGTATCGTAAGAAGATGGTGGTGATGATGATGATTACTGTAAGTGGCATATGCTTGCAGTTCCTTATACAATGCCGAAATTTCTAAACGTGTATCTTTAAAGACTGAGGAGTTCTGTTCAATGCTATTGGATCTAGGGTACAACTTGGCACAAAAATTTACGTACTGAAAAGTCGAAATTACTATAAATGTCCTTATAAATTTGTTGAGTTATCTCGATTTCTCATGGACGCCATGAATTATATTCTCTACAACAACAAAATAATTTTGAAAAGTCAATATCACTATATGTGTCCATATAAATTTAGAGGAGTTCCCTCGATTCCTCATGGATCCCGTCATCAGGTCACCACTTTGGTGTCAAAAAGACCAATTGGGGATTATACCCTTTAGAGCAAAAAACGATTTTTGCAAGGTCCACAGGCGGTGGAGTAATCGTTGAGCATACAAAATATATATATATATATATATAAGCAGCCGAATGTATAACCGCCTCCTTTTTTGGAAGTCGGTAAGTTAAATTTTAAGTGGAGAGGAGTAACCAAAACGCATTTGGAAAACCGCATTTAAATCGGTTAAGCCGTTGACTTTGTACGCGCAAAAACGAATATCGCGGGACTCGTACAATTTTTCCGAAATAAAAAGTAGCCTTTGTGTTAATTCAGAGTCTAAACTACTACCATACCAAATTTCATAAAAATCCGTTCAGAACATTCTGAAATTAGCGCGTACAAACGTACAGACAAACAGACAAAAATTCTAAAAATCATTGTTTTGGGTTTATATTATGTCGTTCGTAAAGTTCCCCTGTAATAGTTTTTCATATATATCTTCCATGTACAGACAGCGACCAGATACGTTTTTATTATATTATATGTATAGATTACCGAAGTTAGAAGAGCGGACAGACAGACAGACAGACAGGCGGATGGACAGAGCAAAACTATAAGGGTTCCTTAAGTATTACGGAACCCTAAAAAGGACAGAATAATATTGCAGAACATATTTTTTATTATTTATTAAAGATTGGAGAGAAATATTTTTGTGAGTTGGACACACAGTACAAAAATCGGAATGCACTGTAAAATATTGTACCTACCCTATGCTAATACAATAGAGCTGAAAATCAAATACACGACTGTCATGCTGCCATAATAGTCCGCTCAGACCAAATATAACTCATAGATTAATGCTCCAAGCTCATAGCCCACCCTTTGACATCATTCCAGAGTTAGAGCTCGACGTCGAAAAAGGAGGTCATCGCGAACAAGCATAGGACCACTGTAGATTGCTTGGGGCCCAAAAATTTGATATAAAACCGCCGGTCTGGCGGTTCTAAACCTGGCAGATTCTTTTTTATGGACCAAAATGTGTGAAGATTTTTTGACTAAAAAAAGGTCATAAGGCACAAGAAAACTGTTTTGATTACTGAGCTCTATTAGTTTAAAGTGTTTGTTTGGAACATATTTATTAAAAATGAAATTATACTTTCTTAAAAAAAACAGAAATCTCCTTACTAAAGAAACTGGATCACGTCCTTTAGCCAAGATGCCTAATTAAAGTTAGAAATCAAAAATGTATGCTCGTATTGACGTATAAATATAATATATTATAATAATATTATACCTGCCCGAACAACATCCTGATAAAACAATATTTTATAGAACCACATTTAAGTTTTCTGGTACCGACTTCAAAAATATGAAGAAGAGTAGAGAAATTGTTAAAATTTTAGACGAATTTAAAAGGGGAATTATTTAGAAAATAAGTTTTATTTCATACTTTTTTGTGCATTTTTAATTTGGAAGTAGGTTTTTATTTTTTGTTTCAAAACTCTTTTTAGTCATATTATAATATTATTAGCACATTTTAAGAAATATATAAATACAAACAAGCCTCCGCTATTCTCACTCTCTCGGCAAAACAAACTCAAGCGTTATTTTATTACAGTTTTCTTAGAGGCCGTTTCCCCAAATAAGAATTACCGAATCAAAACAATCACTAGTGATGATATTGAATAGATACTATATTATTAAATAATAAATAAATAAAAAAATATACTATAGTGATGATGATGATCACGAATATAATTTTAGCAATAGCAAAATTTCAAAGACTTTGATATCGGTGCACAAAACTCTGATGAGTAGTTAGTGCCTATATCATCATAATAATATGTTGCTGTTTCTTGTGAAGATGGTAGTGATGATGATGATGATGATTACAGTAAGTGGTATGATGGCATATGCTTGCAGATCTTTAAACGACGCCGGAATCCCCAAAACATGTATCTTTTAGGACTCAGGAGTTATGTTCAAGTACTTTTGGATCAAGGGTATACCTTGGTACAAAAGCTTACTTTTTGGTAGCATATGCTTGGAAAAAGTCAAAGTCACAAAAACAGCAAAACACCTGTAGGTTTTAGGGGTAGGTAGTGGGTGTAGGTAGTAAATTTAGGTTGTATGTACTATGTAGATCTGTTAGTTACAGATAGCAAATATAATTAAAAAATATAATAAAAAACAACAATTTTATTTCGAACAAGTAATTATTCGGAACAGAGATGGGAATTCGCATAAATAGCCGGATCCCAGCGATCATTACCTTTTACGGCTCATTTGGAAATTACGGTTTTAAAGGCATAAACTTCATAACGACCACCAAAATGATCGAGATATTTAGCCTAGTTTCACGACAACCTATTTACCCGACTACGGCGAAGCCAAAACGGAAGGGTAATGATTATGGCAGCCTATGTATGTATGTTTGTTCCATCGTAGCTGAAACTACTGATTCGATTTTAATGAATGTGGTGTTGTGTGTGTTTTTATTGAATTCGTAACGATGCCCGTGTAATCTTAACGCCATAACGGGCTTATACTGAAACGCTAATAAAAAGAGCCCCGCCTATTCACAGGCTTTCGCTGTCTCAATTAGCCGAAATGACAAGGACGGCATGTGATTTGAGCGTCACTATCGTTCGGCGTTCCAGTATTCGGCCGTATTCGGGGGTTAGTCGATTAGGTTAGGTAATATTGTGTAAAGGTTTACCGCGCACGGAGTACGGACAAAGTTAGGTACTGTACCTTCACGGAGTTTATAATTAATGTAGATTGTACAGGTAGACATTATAATAATTCACTGCTTTAAAGTTTTATGACTGCGACTAGTTATTTGTGTTGTATGATGATGAGGACATGTAAAAAAACTGGCCAAGTGCGAGTCGGACACGCTCACGTAGGGTACCGTACAACACGGCAAAATATCACGTTTGTTGTATGGGAGCAACTCAAATATTTATTTTGTTCTGTTGTTATATCGGCAGCAGAAATAATTCATCTGTGAAATTTCAACTGTCTAGCTATCACGGTTAAGGATATAAAGTCTGGTGACAGACAGACAGACAGCGAAGTCTCAGTGATAGGGTTTCGATTTTACCTTTTGGGTACGGAACCCTAATAAAAAGTCCGAGATGGATCGTAGCATGACATGGCTAAGGCGTCGCAAAATCAATAATATAAAAACGTAACCGAAAGCATGTCAGGACATGTCTATGTAGGGTTCCGTAACTATCAACACGTAATAGGTTTTTTTTTAAATTACTTCAAAAGTTACAGTCCGATTTCGTTCAAAATAATTTTGCTAAAGAGTTTTTATCATGATGTATCAGCATGGAAACTTACAAGTTTCTATCTCCAATAATTTAGAAATGCTAGAGGAGAACCAACTTACAAATTACGTTGGAGGTCGATTCCTCGAAAATGGTCGACATTATAAAAAAGTCATGTATGAAACTTTGGTAATGGTATGGTAATCTGTTGGAGCAAGGTCCGGGGAGTAGGTACGTTGGATGTCTTAGACATTCCAATTGAAGCTCCTCTAATTTGGTAGCCGTCTGTTGTGCAGTGTCTGGTCTAGCGTTGTCCTGAAGCAGCAGTGGCCTAGAGCGAATGACCAACCTCGGTTGTTTAGCAGCTAGCTTATCCATCATGATTTGCAGTTGCTGGCAATAGACATCTGCCGTAATCGTCTGGCCAGATTTAAGAAAGCTGTAGTGAACGACACCTGCACTAGTCCACCAAACGCTCACAAGTAACTTTTTTGAGTCAATTTTCGCTTGGGGCAGGCTTTGGCTGATTTATCAGGGTTCAGGCATTGCAATGAGCGTTTCTGATTATCGTACAGGATCCACATTTCATCACGCAGCAGTCGACGCGCGTTTGTCGGTTTGCTGCACTCAATTCATGAGGTACTCACCTTTAAATGGATTAAAACAGTTTCATCACCAACACCGCAGCCTGCAGCTAACTCGGACGTAACATACACATCATTAATCCTTCGAGCCGTTCCTGCAGCACTGGTGCCACGGTGGAACTGGTACTCGAAAATAATACGATATTTCAAGTTTTCCATTTTGTAAACAGAGTGACGCAAATAAAAAACCAAAAGATGAAAAAAAATGAATTACGGTTTTCGAAACACAAATGGATGAGTTAATAGCGGTATAAATTTGAAATTGGAATTCCTAACCAAAGAAGATATATTTGAGGTTAAAAATGGCCAGTACGACAAAACGCCAATTTCATATATAAGTAAGTACCTAATATTATGCTTACATTAATTACTTCAACATATTTTATTTGCATGACATTTTTTTTCAAAGGAACCGACGTCAGAGAAACTGGATTTTTATAAAATCGAAAAGTGACTTTTAAGCATTGTGCGCCTTTTGGTGAATTTTTGAGGCATTTTTGCTTTCATAGTGCCTTTTATGTTGATTTTAGCGAGAGACACTTACTGCATTTTACTGACGATCCATGCGTCGGATGGGCATGTAAAAAGTCGAACCTGCGCCTGATCTCTCGCCAGTCGTGTCGGTTATTCGTCCCACTAGGTTAATAATAATAATAATAATAAACATTTATTTGATACAATGAGACATTACACTACAAATAAAACAAAGATTTACATACAAAACTCATAAAAACAGGACAGGAAAAACTGAAAACATAAAAATTACCTACCATGGGAGTAGGTACGCAATAGATACTATTATGGATAGGAAGGTAGGTAGTGTAATGCCTAACTGTCAAAAAGGAGACCGCTCAGGCGTATCACTGCGGCGTAGCACCACAGTGCCTGGTATTATGCGGTTCCATATTGTTGTCGTTTGACGGACAGATTTAACACACTAGCAACAGCAAATAAACGGTTACATATATACATAAACGATTAACGAGATAATTATAATAATAATATATATTATGGGTTACAAAATACAAAAGATAACAGTGTGAGTCAT
This sequence comes from Phengaris alcon alcon, assembly GCA_037179445.1. Taxonomy (NCBI): domain Eukaryota; kingdom Metazoa; phylum Arthropoda; class Insecta; order Lepidoptera; family Lycaenidae; genus Phengaris; species Phengaris alcon. The sequence goes on from JAYRCH010000675.1 coordinate 1,479,301, forward strand.
TGCTATGGACAATGCAGCGATCACGCCACCCGCGCCCTTCGCACTCCCCTCACTAATAATAATAATATTAAATAAAAATAAAAAATTATATAGGGGAAAGTTGTTCTCGTAGCAAAAGAGATTTAAATTTTAATTTAAAGTAATTTATTGTTTTCAGAGCACGCAACTCCGGCGGTAGAAGGTTGTTCCAGATTTTACTGGCCAGGTATCTGAAGCTACCTCTGAACATGGAAGTGCGATGGAGTGGAGTAATTAGTAAATAAGCCGATCCCCTGGTAGTCATTGTCAGGCTTTTGTCGCATGCCCACTGTAATTTGTCATAAAGGTAGGCCGGTGTTTTAAATTTAATGACTCCAAATAAAAGAGTAGCAAAATGTAATTGTCTGCGACCATCCATTTTGAGCCACCGTAGATTGTTTATATAAGGCGTCACGTGAGCATGCGGAGGGATGTCGCAGCAATACCTACTGCACGTATTCTGTACTTTTTGAATGAGGCTTTTAGACCGTTCAAGCAGACAGGGACCTATCACCGCGTCTGCGTAGTTTAAGTTTGAGAGCACCAGAGATTCACAGAGAGTTCGTCGTAACGATTGTGGTATCAAATTTCTTATCTTATACAGTAGCTTTACTCTGTAGAAGCACCGACTGACAGCTATAATGACATGCTTTTCAAATCTGAGTCCCTCGTCCATCAGCACCCCTAAGTTTCGTGCTTCTGTTACTCTTTCAATTATATATTATTATAAGAGTAAAGGAAGAGAGAGTGCTCTTGTATACTGCGCACACACTTGGGCACTTGAAATTACTCCTGCGTAACTGGCCTGGTTTCAATGAAATCGGCCACCATCACCGAAATCGGTGTGGGGGAAATAGTTTCAAAGTAAAGGCAGAACAACGTCAGTCGGGGTCAACTAGTCTATCTATAAAACTCTATCTGCCTTTATATCTTAATATTATTGTAAATAGGGATTGCAATCCGGAAAAACGGATCCGGTAATCCGGCATCATTTAATGGTTACCGCATCCGGTACCAATATACCGGATCCGAAGACCGGATCCGGTGCTAGCAGTTTGTGGGAAAATAATATAGCTGTTACATGAGTAGGTACTTTAAATGTGTTGTGCGTAGTGTTCATGCGTGCGAGTCGTTCGTCGCCGAGTCGCCCCACTACGCTTCGCCAGTACCACCCCGCTCACCTCCCCGCATCCGCGTCGCGCCACCGCCAGCCAGACAGTCATTTGCCTCGCGAGTCGCGAGTCGCGCGAGGAAATAAATGTGTTTTGTTTTGTCGCTGCTTCATCAAAATTCAAAATGTAAGTAAATATATATTGTTCTTATTATAAAAAACATAATATCATATTGTTCTTGTATTTACGCGAGCGATTGTATCTGTTGAAAAGTGTTTTATTTAAATAGAATAGATATTGTTTTTGCTCAATCGATAAATGAATCTTGATAACTTATGAGTGTAAGAATTATAAAAAAGATTATAAAATAAATAGTGCTGGATAGTTCACACAAATTGTCTGAATTATTCAACTTCAGAACGAGTTATTACGAGTTGAGTTACATTAATTTATTTTGTTTATTACAGGTATTACTCGTAGCGTAGTGTACTTTATATTAGTATATCCAAACTATAAAAAGTTTCATAACATGTCACTTTCAAAACCAATTCAAAATGAGGAGGATTATGATGGAGAGAGTGAGAAAACTATATGGCATTACTTTGAAAAAATGCAAGAAGACAATTCTGTAAACGCAAAGTGCACATTGTGCTCTAACATATTAAAAATAAGTAAAGGTTCTTACAAAGGTTTAAAAACACATTTGAGAACAAAGCATTGCATTTGCATTGATCAAAGTTCTGAAAGTATCCAAGTAAAACGTCCGTATTCTGTTTCATTCTCTAAACCATCTACATCAAAAACCGATTCAGCTAATATTAATTGTGAGGAAGAAATACCCAAGAAAAAGTCTAAAACAATTGACAGTTATTTTAAAAAAGAAAATTCAATGGAAAAGATGATCTCTAGAATGGTCTGTAAAAATGGTGTGCCTCTCAGTTTATTTTGTACATCGCCTGATTTGAGATATTTATTTTCAAAAAGTGGATTTCAACTTCCTCTTTCACCAAATACTGTAAGATCAATAGTTACAAATTTCGCAAATACCGTTCAATCAGATTTTATAATTGAGTTCGAATATCTTAAGAATCAAGGAAAAAGATTCTCTTTGAGTTTTGACGAATGGACTTCCCAAAAAAATCACCGATATTTGAACCTAAATTTACACCAAAAAGAAAAACACTTTAATCTGGGCTTGATTAGAATTCATGGTTCATGTACTGCGGAACATACAATCAGTTTAATAAAACACCGCTTAAAAAGCTTCGGTCTTGATGCTGATACTGATATTATTGGCATGAGTACTGACGGCGCAAGTGTCATGGTCAAAGTAGGTAAGCTTATGAATTGCTATCAACAACTTTGCTTTGCACATGGGTTACAATTAGCTGTGATCGATGTTTTATACAAAAAGAATGAAGAGAAGGCAGAACACCACCTAGCAACAACGCCAACAACATCTAATGAATCAGATACAGATGACGAAGACACAACGAAAGATGATGAACAAGGAGTTACAGTTACTATAACGGATCCTCGTCATGCATATCTTTGTAAGGCTGAAGTAATTCCTAGATACATTGATATTCTTCAAAAAGTGCGAAAAGTGGTAAAGCTGTTCAAAAGATCGCCTACTAAATACGATATGCAAAAGTATAATGTGAAAGAACATACAGGTAAAGAATTAAGTCTTATTTTGGATTGCCGCACACGTTGGAATAGTCTTCTATCTATGATGGAAAGATTTTATAAGCTGAAAGTGTGTATTGATAAAGCTTTGATAGATGTAGAATCTGAAATTAAATTTAGTGACATTGAATGGTCAAAAATAAAAGACTTGATTGACAGTTTGCAGCCATTTAAATTGGCTGTAGAGGCCTTGTGCAGAAGAGATTCGACCCTGTTAACTGCAGAAACAACATTAAAATTTGTTTCAGAGAAGTTGCTCACTCATGACACAGTGTTAAGTAATGAATTATATGAAGCACTGCATACCGGGATTAAAGAACGCCGCACTGTAGTAACAGGAATATTGATATACTTACAGAATCCAAAGAAATATCTTGAAAATGTAAACCGATCTGATGATACATTTACTATGCCAAAGAAAAAAGTCATACGATCAGAAATGACAAAAATCTTAGAAAGAGTTATTCAAGAAGATACATCTGAAGAAAACATAGAAGAAATAGTAGAAGAGAGCTTAGATTCACCATCACTAAAGAAAGATTTGACATTACAGGAAGAATTACAATTACAAATCCAGCAAGAAGCCACGTGTTATAGCGTACATACTAAAAAAGAGAAAGATTTTGATAAAGTACTAAAAAAAGAAATGACGACATTTGAAAGCGATGGAGTCCGAGGAGAATACTTGTCTGCTATTCATGATTATTTGCTGACAATAAAGCCGACAAGTGTAGAAGCTGAAAGGGCCTTTTCGGCCGCAGGCTATATTTGCAGCTCTATTAGAAGTCGTTTAGCTGATGACACAATTAACAATATTTGTTTTCTACGATCTTATTTTCAAAATCAATATTGATTTTCTTTTAATACTTATATTTTTTTACAATTATTACTTAAAATAATTATTTATCGTAAGTTGATTAAACTAAAGAGTTCTAAACTCATTATTGTGATAATTTTTGCCATTCATTCGTTCGACAGATTCATCAAATCATGATGGTATCTGTCATAATCATAAATACCTATAAGACTTGTTTGTTAGCATTCTCAAATATTTTAATAATGATTTTGATCTCATTTCAGTTAATTACGTAAGGTTAATTGTATCTATTAGATATTATAGTTACTTGATAATTAATATTGTTACTTATAAATTGATCTATCTGTGAAAGTGAAATCTAGAAAGACTGAGCTACTCGTTACGTCGTAAAATTATTACTAGTTACCTACACTACTAAATTTTAATTGTTTTCTTGTTGTCTATTTGTCCTAACATTGGTTAGGAAATAAAGTCGATTTTATATATTTGTGATTTATTTTTTATAAACTACCTACATATAAGTGCAGTGACACTTGATTAACTCACTTATTTTGTACTAAAAAGCTAAAATCATCTTGATTTAATCCGGATCCGGTCGGCCGGATCCGGTCCGGATCCGGCCGGATTGATGGGAATCCGGTCGTATCCGGCCGGACTGAAAATGACGCCGGATTGCAATCACTAATTGTAAAATGTCTTTAAAATGGTTGGTTCACACAACATCTACATATCATTAGGTAAGTACATAAATATTTTGACACAAGAATTTAAATAAATCTCCTCTCTTTTTAAAGTTAACTTACTAGAGTTTTCTTTCCTAAAATAATTAAATAAATGTCTATCTCCTAAATCTGATGAGTAGATACCTAACTTTCTAGATTATTCCCCTAGCCTAGAACTTTGTGCTACACAAATCTAACGTCGGACGGTCCGGTCGGACGGGCGGACATAAATCCACGAGACAGGACGCGGCCGCAATAAATCTCGACGGCCCGGGAATATTCATGAGAGCCTTAATATGTTATGCGGGATCTCCTGCTACGTGGCATGTATGAGATTTAAATATATCTTAAAAATATGTAGGTATGTTTAACAGTGGCGAAGCGTTAGATCAGCGGAATGGTGGGCTCACCATTCCGCGGCTGCGTAAGATATACAGAACAACGATACTTTATTTTTATTGCAATTAGCGCCATCTATCGGGCGGTATATATCTTAAACAAGTTTTTGGGCGCATTGGTCGCAAATAATTGTTTTGTTTTAGCATTGTATTTTAAAAATTATATAATACTATATATAAGTAATATTCATAAGGGAAGCGGGTATAATTATGTCGAGTGGTATACACGCCTCGCTACTGGTGCGTTAATTTACGAATAGATAGGTACGGGGCTATATTTTATAGAAAAATAAACGATTCAATCAGGAGCTTAAGCTAGTAAACAAAAAAAAAAAAGAAATTTGAAAATCGTAGCAAAATTACCTCATAATGCCGTCATTATTCAAGAAAGCCCCGTGGCTTTCCCAGCGTCACAGCTCTGACTTAACTTATTGACTAAAAATTCTTTGAAATGCATCTATAACATGGAAGCAATATAAAAACCTTTCCTCGTCCGAAAAAAAAATACAATAGCTAGATGCAATAACTCATGTTTTAATAGAGAATGACAGTTATAAACGTTTAATGAAACGTTTTAACATTGTAAAATTACAGACGTTGAAAAATATAGACACGGTCTTCGTACAAAAACTTTAACAGCCAAAATACTCGCATTACCTAGCTAATAAATTAATAATCGATCTGATACTTCTTATACTCGTACTAGATACTTACTAGTAATACCTAATATTTACTTATAATGTGACCTGTTGTTTTTTAGACATAAAAACTTTCCGGGCCCGAAATAAGTGTAAATGCCTCTTTCCCTTAAACATACATAAACCTACCTACTTTATGCGAAGTTCAAGTGTGATATTGTTTGTACGTATATATATTTCGTGATTCCACTCATGATGATCGCACTCTGTCCTTCAAAAAAATTAAATTTATACCTAATTATACTAATATGGGGCCACTGACACACAAAAAATACAGTACCTCAGATTATTAACACACACTACCGTACGTTATATGGATACAATTTTGTAGCATGTTGAAATTTGTCAATCTGACACAACATTTTCGTATTTTTTATCTAAGAGGCGAATTTTGACCACAGGGCGAACCTTTAGTTAATATTATAACTATAGCTGATATCATATCTTTTTTTATATAAAAATGTCAGATGCCACATCTATCGTCACTACAATCTGTGTGTGGTGTAACTCAGTGACTTTGCTCGCTATTGTTTCAGATTGTTGTTTCTCGAAAAACAATTTTCCGTCGCTGAACGCTCTTGATAATGTCCTGGGACCTGTCTCGTTTGTGCCACGAAGATGTACAGTCACAGATAACATCGCACAAACGGTACCTTAGAGTTATAGATTCATTTATAGGACAGTTAAAACTGCGAATTATTGGCAGAATATCTTTGCAATCGGAACATACACGCCTATATTAATGATACATTTACCTACACATTAGATTATTCATACAGCAAACTGAACATTTTACTAAGTCCCATCGCGATCACGTTTGTGAACTTTAAAGTATTCGAAATGTCGGAAAGGCTTGAAATATAATGTTTAACTGTCTTTGAATCCAGTAAGTTTTGACATAAAAACAGGCTTAAGGCTGGCTAGGCTGGCTACATGATCCAGAATCCGTAAGGCCGGGGAAAATTCAGAGCACTGAAAACAGAACTCTGCACTAATACAGTAGAGCTGAAAATCGAACACACAAGTGTCGAGTCAAATGACAATGTCATATATGACAGCTCGACACTTCGATTTCCAACTCTATTATATTAACGCAGAGTTCTATTTTCAATGCTTTGAATTTTCCCGGGGCCGCCGGATTCAGGAAATTGTAGTCATTAGTCCTAGCCTAATAAAAAAATTTGGAAAATCATTAAACGCTGGGAACATAGGTACTTGACTTTTACATGTTTGAGCTTTATTGTATAAAAAAACTAATATAAAAGAAAAATAAGTCTCATCTAGTACGAGGTTCGAAACTTTATGTCTCCGATCTATTCCTTTTATTATGATTTTCTCTTGCGGCCCATTGAATTCTAAGGACAAAAGACTTCCTCAACAAAATATTAACGTCAAGACCAGCACGGCTTTCAGCATAATAAAAACTCTATTGTTATTGTAAATACATTAAATTGTTTATGATAAACTTAATATGTTATAATAAATTAAAAGACATTGGAAGTTTTTCCTGCTGTTGAAAAAAGTGGCGACAACAAATCGATATAAATTCACATTTCATTTCCCGTAATTATTTTAATATGATGGAGAAGTGGTGATAATCAATAATTGTTAATTGTTAATCATCATAATATTTAATACGATTATTCGTTGAAATGAGTTAAAATATGCCCCCCGTGTTAATTATCCGAGGAACTATATACCAGAAATATACCAGACAACGGAAAGTATATTTAATACCTACTTTATAGTTCATACTAGCTATTACCAGATGTTGGCCGCGACTTCGTGCGCGCAAAAGTTAATCTCACGAAAACCTTATTATATTTCCGCGATAAAAAGTATCCCCTTTCCCGCAGTCTACTCTATACTTGTGCCATATTTCATCAAAATCGATCTTGTAGTTTCGGAGCCTATTCAATGTAAACAAACAAACTTTTCCTCTTTATAATATTAGTAAAGACAATATACATACAAGATTTAGATTTACAATATTATACATATATTTTAAACACATCCATGACCCAGAAACACACAAAACTTTTTGTTCTCTCGTCGGAATTCGAACCGCGACCTCCAGCTTGTGCGCCAACGTGCTAACCACTGAGCCAAAGAGGTCGTCTAACTCGTCTAACTCGTGACACGTAAACTGTTAGGCTGGACTATATACCCCGGAATCCGAAAATCCGGTGAAAATTCAGAGCATTGCAAATAGAACTTTGCTCCAATAGAATAGAGTCGAAAAATGAAGTTTCGAGTGTCTAGCTGTCATATATGACATTGATATTTGACTCGCCACTCATGTGTTCGATTTTCAACTCTATTGTATTATCTAGCACAGAGTTCTATTTTCAATGCTCTGAATATTCACCGGCGTTTAGGATTCCGGAGCATCTTACAGTCCCAGCCTTAAGCTGGCAGGATGACATGGATATATTATGATCTCAAGTCCGACTTCTTGGACGTTAGTATAATCCTGTGATTATTATGGAATGAATCCGTCAAAAAGTCGGATCGCCTGATGGTAAGCGACCAATGCTTGGATCTTCTAATACAAATGCGAAACAATGCTTATTTCATGCCGCTTTTCTTTGAGGCCACGGTACTTTACCGCTACTATATGCTCCGGAATCCGGAAGGCTGTAGAAAATTCTGAGCATTGAAAATAGAACTCTACGCTAATACATTATACAATAGAGTTGAAAGTCGAACACATGAGTGTCGAATCAAATGTCAATGTCGTATATTATGACAGCTCGATACTCGAAACATCCATTTTCAACTCTATTGTATTGGCGCAGTTCTATTTTCAGTGCGTAGAATTTTCACCAGTGTTCCGGGTTCCGGAGCATATAGTCCAGTCCAGCCTTAGTCTATTCGTGCCGGATCATGTTTCTACGGCATGATTCTTATTAAGCTTTTACTATTATTATATTAATCTTAGCGTCAATTCGCACCGAACCAAAACGATACGCCACATGGCTCTGCTTTTTTACTATAGCTATTCACAATTAAACTTTATTCATTACACGAGAAGATACACGTTTCATTGTAGGAGTTCGAATGTCAGGTTGCACCGCGCTGCACTGCGCATGTGCAGTGTATGACTGATGTTATATGAAACGTGTATATTTTGTGTAGTGAAAAAGTTCAATTTTTAATAACTATATTAAAAATGCAGCGCCGCGTAGTGTCGCGTATCGTCGCGGTGTGAATTGACCCTTACTGCGTCAACACTATAACTAAACCTCTATACAGGAGGAAAATATTGTAACAGTCCATTTCACTGTATCGCCGAAATACTTAGTTCATTTTCGAAACATTTACTGGCCCTGATTTCCCTTGAGCTTCGTCTTCAAACAGTCTGAGAAGCGAACGTCATCAATAAGAAATATTACTATTAATATAGAATTATATACAGGTGATGTTTGTATAGTAAATACAGAACTAAATTATTATACTTGGTGACTTTTTAGTCCGTCTGGAGCAAAATAGGCTAAAATAGGTACATGCCTACATGAAATAGAGTACTTATTTATTTAACAATTTATTGCACACAAGCAAAAGTAAGAACTATGGCATAGCAAGTAAGTAGTATGGCATAGCAAGTAAGTACTATACTGGTACCGTCGTGACCCCGTACGCCAAGTTTCCAAGTCGGCTTTTTTCTGGTTCCGGCGTACGGGCTGACGACGGTACCAGATACGACATCACTGCGAGAGCCGAGGACGGATTGAACCTACTTACTCAGTCCGTCCCGGAATCACTGTTATGACTTGCTCACTTGCACGATCTCAAGAACGAAGAGATATGCTATGAAGACAAGAAACCCCAACTTCTCATCGGCACAGACAACTGGCAGCTCATTGTATCCAGGGAGCTGAGGATCGGCAAGAGAAACCAGCCTGCAGCCTCAAAAACGAAGCTCGGCTGGGTAATCCATGGAATCATCCCCAGACGCCTCATAAAGCAGGAAGAACACGAGAACATCCTGCACGTGTAGAGGTCTACGATCGAGACCCGAGGCGAACGACTGGAGGAAATGGTGAAGAAACACTTTGAAATAGACGCACTGGGAATAGCGGCTAAGGCGACGCTGAGCAACGAGGAGCAGTGAGCCATCGACCTCTTTGGCAGAACGGCCAAACGAACGGAAGACGGTCGATTCGAAGTGGGACTTCTGTGGCGCACGAACGGCGTCAAACTACCTCTTAGCTACAACAATGCGCTAAAGAGGCTCAAGAATTTGGAACGTAAGCTCAAGAAGAACCCCCTGGACAAGGTGCAGTATCATGGGCAGATGAAGAATCTCATAAGCAAAGGATATGCGGAAAATGCGACGGGACAGAGGCCGGAAGTGACATCACATGGTACCTGCCGCACTTTCCGGTTAAAAATCTAAACAAACCGGGCAAGTTGCGACTGGTTTTTGACGCGGCGGCGAGAACAAGCGGCGTGAGCCTCAACGATCACTTGTTAGAAGGGCCTGACCTTCTGACCTCTCTACCGAAGATATTGATTCAGAGAGAGAGAGAAGAAGCCGTCGCTGTGAAGGCCGATATAGAGGAGATATTCCTTCGCGTCAAGGTCAGAAAAGAAGACCAACCGGCCTAGATGTTCCTGTGGAGAGAAGACAAAGACGATCCGCCGTTCGCATGCAAGATGGTGGTAATGATCTTCGGAGCATCGTGTTCACCTTTCCTGGCACACTCAGCCCGGAATCGGAACGCGGAAGAATTCACCGTATCGCATCCCGAAGCCCATCGCGCTATCAGTGAAGCCCATTACATGGATGACTACGTAGACAGCTATCCAGACCACCAGAAAGCCATGCAGATCGTGGAACAAGTGGACCAAGTACATAGAAAAGGTGGTTTCCACTTAAGAGGCTGGACGAGCAACGACCGGAGGGTGCGAAATGGACTGCCTGAGGACCGCCTGGCCGAGAACACGACACAGCATGTCACCAAAGATGAGCAGAAGACCCTGGGCATGCTGTGGGACTCCCGAGGCGACAAACTAAAACTCAACACGTCGCTATCCAGAGTCCCCAAGGAGGTCCGCGTACAGCGCGCACCGATGAAGAGAGAGGCCCTTAGCACTGTGATGAGCATCTACAACCCGCTGGAACTGCTGAGCTGCTACACGATTACCGCCAAAGTCATCCTACAAGGCTTGTGGCGTCAGAAGCTGGACTGGGACGAGCCGCTGCCCGCTGAGTCAGCCGAATACTTCGCCCGTTGGCTGACAGATATGGAGTACATCAGTTAGCTCGAGTTACCCCGGAGTTACAACGGGGGGAGCCCGACGAGAAGCCGGCAGCTGCACGTATTCTGCGACGCGAGCAAGGACGCATACGCCGCAGCCGTCTATTGGAGGTTTGAACAGGAAAATGAGGAAATACGAGTCGTGTTGGCCGCCGCCAAGGCCGAGGTGGCGCCGCTGAAGGCACAAACAATACCAAGGTTGGAGCTACAGGCTGCCCTGGTCGGAGCGAGGCTGGTAAACGCCGTCGTAACAGAGCACAGGTGGAAAACGGACACGGTTTTCTACTGGATCGACGCACAAGTAGTTCTGTGTTGGATACAGAACGGCAGCCGAAAATACACGACATACGTCGCACATCGGCTAGGGGAGATCGCCGAGCTGACGTCTGTTCACCAGTGGAGATGGATGAACACGAAGAGCAACGGCGCTGACTTAGCCACCAGAACGGGCTATGTTCCGAATAGCGACGAGGACCCTTGGTTCCAGGGGCCGGACTTCCTGCGCAGGCCTATGAACGAGTGGCCCGCGGAGAGTCCCGCTCAAGTTGAAGATCGAGAAGAATACGTCGCCTTTCACACCACGGAGGCGAGCGAGCTGAGCTGTCTACCAGATGTGACGCGCTTTTCAAACTACGAGCGCCTACTACTCATAAGATGCACGGCGATGGTTTTGCTATTCATCGAGAAGTGCCGAGATCATCGGGCCAACCTCGATGTCCGACATCTGGAGAGGGCCGAGAAGTTGTGGTATCAAAAATCACAACGAGACAGCTTCGCACAAGAAATTGAGAAGATGGCAAGTTGCAAGACGGTGCCTAGATGGAGCTCCTTGTACCGCCTCAACCCAGTGTACAAGGACGGGCTGCTCGTACTAGACGAAAGGATCAGAGCAGCTCAGGTGCCGCCAGAGATGAAAAACCCAATCATCATGGATGGAAGACATCATTTTACAAGTTTACTGGTGGCAAGGGAGCACGTCAGAGCGGGACACGGGAGCCGCGAGAGGGTCGTGAACGACCTCAGGCAGAAGTTTTGGATACTGAAGCTGCGGCCGACGGTGCGTACTATCACGAACACCCTGCCAGCCGAACGCCTGGGGGCGTTCCCGAGACCATTCTCATACTGTGGTCTCGACTGTTTCGGCCCGATGACGGTTACCATCGGCCGACGTCACGAGAAGAGATGGGGAGCTCTTTTCACATGCCGGACGACGCGGGCGGTCCACCTGGAGCTGGTGGCCTCGCTGTCGACGGTGCCTGCGCGGCGAGGATGGCCGTCAGTCATGTACAGCGACAACGGTACGAACTTCTGAGGCGCGGACGTCGAGTTGCGGCAGGCGTACGCCGAGTGGGCGCCGGCTATGGCTCAGCTGGGCCTCACTCATCGAATGCAGTGGAAGTTCACACACACAAGTGGAGTTCTGGAAACGCTGGGTGAAGGAATACCTTCTCATGCTCACACCACGCTACGGGGCCCCGCAGAGCAGCCGAGCCCTTGTGCTGGGGCACCTGGTCGTCGTCGTCGACCCGACGCTGCCGCGTAATACGTGGCCGCAGGGGGTCGTGTACCGGGTCTACCCTGGCCCGGACGGACAAGTGCTTTGTGCGGAAGTTCGCACGCGCAGTGGCGTGTTCCGGAGGCCAACATCGAAGCTGGCGGTGCAAGACGAGGCGCCGCAGTCGTTGTTGCGACCGCTGCCAGAGCAGACGGAGCCGGGAGCGGAGCAGACGACGCCGGGGGCGGTTCCGGGAGCAGAACGAGCGCCGGAGCGGCCCGCAGCGAGCACGGACAGCACGCAGTCGCCGGAGCAGTCTGCGGTGAGCACGAACGGCCCGCAGTCGCCGCCGGAGCGGCCCACAGCGAGCACGAACGGCTCGCAGTCGTCACCGGACCAGCCTGCAGCGAGCACAAAAAGCTCGCAGTCACCGGAGCAGTCCACGGCGGGATCGGCGAGCCCGTAGTCACCTGAGGAGGCTGCGTAGACCCTGGCTACTGCGCCGGGGAGAAGATGTTGAGGACAGAGGCTTCGCAACGTAATAATATCAGTGAGTTGAAATGAGAACGATAAACAAGTGATTTAAAACAGTACATAAACTATAACTGTGAACATTCAGTGTCAATACATGTACAGATTTTTATAGCATCAGAGTGAAACAAGTTGTGCTAAATATTGTTTTACGAACTTAAGGTTATTTTGCTTGTATTTTTTAAACTAAAGTGAATTTTAACTCAATTTCTTTTATGGTGAGTAGATAAATATAATACCTAACGTAAATAACAACAGTTTGGTTTATATAATAAATAGATACGTAATTATTAAGCGAATAATGGTAAAATTAATTAACATTTCATAGAATGTATATCTTAAATTATGAATATCTTTAGTATTAAATAAGATTGTTAGTAAATAAGGCTTTATGTATTTGGGAAAATGAATAAAGAATTTTACACAATGCGTTTTACTTTACCTAGCTCATGGAAAATGGGGAAAATTATGGAAAATAGCCGTATAGAGAGGCAAAAACGAGACCCTGTGGAATAGTACAGTCCCATATAATTCATTCAAAGGATTTCACACGGGCGAAGCCGCTGGCAAATGCTGTTTATGTTTTTCCAAGCACTATCAAACTCAAAAACTTTTCTCTAGAACTCTATTGAGTTCATCTCTCATATCTCGTCGTTTCTTAAAAAAACGATTTGTTCGCTCGTTCTTTTTTTCGATTAGTTTTGTAGATTCAACTACCACGGAAATACTTATCATTTTTCGGGTTAATATATAGTCTATGACACTCACAAATAATGTGGCTTTCTATTGGCAAAATAATTTAAAAATAGGTTGAAATAGATCCAGTTAGTAGGTATTAGGCGTATAGACTTTGATCTTAAAAATATTTGGGATTGTGGCCACCCATCCTAGTTGTATCCATGACCGGCGTTGCTTAACATGAGTTAGCGCTACGACCATAATAGAACGTCTCCCTTATTACTCCTGATATGTAACATACATCAATGATTAAGTAATACTTACGTAAAGTTTCAGCCAGTTCAACTAATCAGTTATTCTATAGCATTTTATATGTTATATTCTTTAGACTTACATAACTTTTAAATTTATAAATCGATTGAAATGAAACAAACACAAAATTTTTAGTAGAGCAAACCAAAACGCATCAGTGAAAACCGCATTCAAATCGGTTAAGCCGTTGACTTCGTACGCGCAAAAACAAATAACGCTAGAACCGTACATTTTTCTGCAATAAAAAAAATCCGTTCAGTAGATTCTGAGATTAGCGCGTACAAACGTACAGACAAACAGATAAACAGACAAACAGAAAAAAATTCTAAAAATCATGGTTTTAGGTTTTATATTTATCTTCCATGTACAGACAGCGACTAGTTACAAATTTATTATAATATTATGTATAGATGTAGATTATTATATGTATAAATTTAAACATAATACTTAGGCCTTTTCATCCGTTATTGGATGATTTATACAGTATTCTCCGAGCGAAGTAACCACTCTTGAAATACTGTAGTGCCTGGGACAGTTGGTTTTTTTTAAATGTGGTTGCCCAAGCACACACGGTACTGGTCAATAGGTCTGGGGCCAGCCATGTGCCTGTGGTTCCCTCACGATGTTTTCCTTCACCGTTAGAGCGTATAATGTATTTGACATCTGAAAAAGTCTCATTGGTACACAAGCCAGCCACAAGCTGGGAATCGAACCTGCACTCTCTCTAATGCTAATCAAACGGTCTCCCCACTAGGCCACGGAGCTCTTAAACATAATACACACAACAAATAAAGAAACATTGAAATCCTACAACTTTTATAAATGTGAAAGTATGTGAGGATGGATGGATGTATGGATAGATGGATGTATGTTACTCTTTCACGCAAAAACTATTGAACGGATTCTGATGAAATTTAGTATGGTAGTAGCTTAAGCTCTGGATTAACACATATTTTCCCGTAAGATACTATATTTACACTGGCTGAACCGCGGGCAAAAGCTAGTATACCATAAACTGATTAGCTATTCAGTGTTGCTGTCTTTTTCAGTCAAGTGACTTTCCAACGTATCAGACAAAGACAGTTGTGTAAATATTTTTTAGTAGAGAGTACTAGTAGAGAGGTTAAAATTAAAATTCAACGCGTGATACTTGGAGAAATCCCATCAAGGTCAACATGTTCACGGCAATGAATGTTTGGCAAACAAAAATTAGCTATAAACTACATAATATTATATTATACTAGTCTATAGAAATTAGCATCAACCAGGACACGGTAACTTTTTATATCCGCAAAATGTTCAGTTCCAGCAAACCAGCCATAAAAATACGTAAAATAATTTCATTAGATTTAAGAATTGTTTTGTGTACTTTTAGAACCAGTACTTTTAGAATTTTTTCAACTTTTCATCTACGTTCTTAACATTTGCGGTTAAGTCATATTTACTTTCTAAAGCCTTAAATAGTTTTGGATACATAATCGTTCTCTATTGTCATTAAGATCAAGTGAGGTAAGAGATCAAGCGAGCAAAGAACTCGGACAAGTGAGCTGCAAAATCAAATAGATCATAAGTTAAAGTTTATTAAAAATCAGTACCTGGGTAACCGAGCCATGCTCGGAGTTCTAGTAGCAGTAGTTTAAAAGAATAAAAATAATTATACCACCGGGATTCGAACCCACCACATTTGCCGAATACTTGCGCGTACTAAGCTGTCAATCGAAACGTCATGTTAGCGTTGAAATTATTGATATAATGTTGCATGTCAAAATAAAAAACATAACATAATCCCATGGATAGGACCTAGCTAGATCGATTTTTTCTCCGGAAAAACTCCCTGCAGACAAAATTTCATGAAAATACTTTCAGCCGTGTATTATATATTTATTCCGATTATTAGCTCAACAAGATTAGTTCGTTTAAAATATAAGATACGCCGAGCGAGTCGCGAAGCCCGTCACATGACGTGATACATTGAATTTAATGAGCGACTTTTTCCGTCTATTGATCCAGTTATTATTAAAATCGGACTTTTATCTTCAGCTTTCGTTATTTTTTTATAGTTTCCTGTTACTACTATGCTCTATTTAAAAAATCAGCCAGTATAGTAGTAAAAAATTAAAAAAAAACATACTTTTCACGTCATTACAATTTCCAAAGTCAAGAGCTTGGTCTATTATGTATTTGTAAAAGTTCTCTAAAATGGTTTTTTCGCTGAATATCTGTTATAGAATAATAATTGTCATCCAAGTCTTGGTATGCGGCAGTTGCGGCTACAAGCAACGGGATCCACAGGCAAAGCACTTGTTCTGTGGGGCCAGAAACAAAAAAATGGAGAAAGTTCCCAAATTTTAAATGTACGTGGTGCAGCGTGACGTCACGTTACCGAGATTAGGAAGTTTTTACGAACTTTGAACGCGTGTAAAATCATAACTGTTTAATATTTTTGAATAAAACAAAATCTAGTGTATGTGACATAGGTATGTATAGTGTATACTAACTGTGGCCTAATATGTAAGACTGTTATAATAATGCATGTATTAGGTTTAAGGAGGCAGTAATAAACGTAACTTTAATCGGGAATGTAGTCTTTTAATGTCCCATCCTCACATGGCGACCCTGCAAGTCGAGCCGCGACGGTTCACATTACAATCGCGCGCCGTGAGATCCGCGTAAAGAAAATGGACTTTTTAATTTTATTATTTTGTCAAAAAATATTTTTGATTTAAAATGGGTAAAACACAATCGAAGGAAGAAATTATTATAGCCCAAAATGCCGCGGGTGGTGTAAATTCTGCCGATGTTGAACTTATACACAAAAATTTAAGTGGAAACAATACCATATTGACTGTGATTTTGGTGATTCTGATGTTGGCTGTGATAGCTGGACTTTACGTTATATACAAGAGGTGCCACGTCCAATGGATTAGACAAGAGCTGGCGAGGAGTGCATTTCGGAGGTCAGGAGCCAGGCGCCCAGGTCGAGCGGACGAGCCCAAGGAGGTCGGAGTGTAACGGGACTACAGGCGCAGGGTGCCACCGAGCTACAGAGAGGACACCGAAATGTTGGACTATGGACTGAAGACTATCTACTAAGAATTTTGGACTACGTGACTTTAATGATTAGGGTACTATTCTTCTTTAATGTTACTTTTCTTGCTCTATAAATTTTGAAAGGTAGATAAAATAAGTAAAGTAATGTAATATTATATCGTAGTTCATACTTCAAACGAATTTAGTTCATTTATTTTTTTTATATAATATTTTAAAGAGTAGACAGATTTTTTTTTTTTTTTTTTTTGTTGTTTAATAAATGGAAATTATTAATATTTGCGAGGAAATAAAAAGTATTAGAGTAAATTTGGTTAAGCTAAGTAAAGTAAGAAGAACAAATATATTGTTAGAAAATAAGTTGAAACAGACTCAGGTTTTATACGAGAAATATATTTTAAAACGTAAGGAGTTAGAAATAAGTATTGAAAAAGGAGACATTAAGCAGGATGAAAGTTTAAAATTATTAAAAATTTGTGAAGATATAGAAAAGAATTATCAACAAATTGTTGACTTTTGTATTGCGAATATTAATACGGTAACTATGGCTGAGTTTGACGTGAAAACGGCGGCTTCTCTTCTCCCTGTTATGACAGGCGAAGAAGACGTCACCAAAAAATTAATTGATGCACTAGAATTTTATAGGACGACCTTGGATATTAATGAGGAGCAGTTATTAATTAATTTTATATTAAAAACTCGTTTATCGGAAAGCGCTAAATTGCGACTTAGTTCTAGTTATAAAACTAGTATAGAGCTTATTTCTGACATGAAAAAACATCTTCTAATTAAGCAGCCAGCAACTGCCCTACAGGTAGAGATGATGAAAACTCGTCAAGGTTGTAATACTATCGAGGAATTCGGTAAAAAGTTAGAAGATATTTTTGTTAAGTTGACGATTTCCCAAGCTGAAAGCGATGAGAAAGCCTATCAAATATTGCGACCATTAAATGAAAAATTGGCTGTAAAAAGATTTACTGAAGGCTTGAGAAATAGTCGACTTAGCACCATTTTAGCGGCCCGAGATTACACCCAGCTGAAGGATGTAATCGGAGCGGCGAAGGACGAAGAGTACTCTCGAGCGGCCGAATCCCGTGCTGTGGACCAGGGAGTTGGTTCTATCTGCACGAGCCAACATAATAGAGGTAAGTTTTTAAACTTCTAAAGGCAGCGAGGTTCATACTATGCTCGAGGCCGGGGGCGAGCCCGAAATATGATGCCACCGCGGGCAAATCAGTGGCAAGCGACAGTAAGGCCTTCCCGATGGGGCTCTAGGCAAGGCCCCGTGTCTTCTTTTAGAGGTCGAAATTATAGTTTACAGGGTAAAGAATATAAGCCTCCAAATCAGTTTTTTCGAGGCTAATAATTTTAGTGATAGCTATAGTAATAATATAATATTAGCTAGTAGTTTTGATAATTCTATAGATTTATTCGTAAAAGGTAATACGTATAGATGGCTGGTTGACACCGGAGCATCATTGTCAGCGGTAAAATTTGATACTTTAAAGGACTTGAACATTCCCATGCATAAAGAAAACATAAGCATAAATGGAATAGGCGGACAATTACAAAGCGAAGGATATGCTTATTCCGCTTATATTCTGTGGGAATGAAATATTACACAAGTTCTATGTTTTAAGGAATTTACCGTGTCAACAGAATGGCATTATCGGCCAAGATTTTTTAGTTAAATATAATTGTATTTTAAATTACGAAAATAATACTTTATCTTTAAATTTATTTGGTAATCAGTTAAGTGTAAGTTTAAGGATGGGAAAGTTAGGTTTTAATAATTTTATATCGGTGCCAGCTAGATGTGAAAAAATATTTGAAATAAGTGTGAGTCAGAATGATGAATGTGTAGTGTTGCCAGAGGAATTATGCGATGGAATATTTGTAGGTGGAAGTATTTGTAGGCCTAAACAAGGACATATTTTTGTTCAAATTTTAAATACATGGGACGAGCAGGTTAATCTCAGTTATTTTAAGCCAAATATTCATAAGTTGTCGGAATATCAAATATGCTCTTTTAGTAAACAAAATAATATAGACGAAAAAAGAGTGAAAGAATTACTTTCGCAACTAAATTTAAATCATTTAAACCTAGAAGAAAGTAAATCAATTGAAGATATTTGTACAAAATTTTCTGACGTTTTCTTTATTCCCGGTGATAAATTAGGAACTTGTAATCTATATGAGCAAAATATTCAATTAAAACCAAATACGGAACCAATTTATACAAAACAATATAGATTGCCTTATTCACAACGAGATGAAATTGAAAATCAAGTTGAAAATATGTTAAAGAATAATATTATAGAGCCGGCAAGCTCTGAATGGAGTAGCCCAATTCTTTTGGTTCATAAACCATCATCTAATAACACAAACAAAAAGTGGCGGCTTGTGATTGATTTTCGTAACTTAAATAAGTGCATCTTAGACGACAAATTTCCCCTACCAAATATTACGGATATACTTGATTCCCTTTCCGGTTCCATATATTTTACACAATTAGATTTGACGCAGGGATACTTTCAGGCAAAATTAAATTCAAAAAGTAGAAAATATACTGCCTTCACGACACCGTCAGGTCAGTATCAAATGACTCGTATGCCGATGGGGCTAAAGACGAGTCCGAGTGCATTTTCTCGTATGATGACTGTTGCCATGGCGGGTCTCAATTACGATAAATGTTTTATTTATTTGGACAATTTAGTATGTTTCGGTCGTAGCTTAGATATTCATAACAAAAATTTAATTGATATTTTGACTAGATTACCCAAAGTAAATCTTAAATTAAATCCCGAAAAGTGTATTTTTTGCGTAAAGAAATTTTATACCTTGGTCACGTTGTATCAGCGAATGGTATCAGTCCGGATCCAGAAAAAATTAGGGTTCTAAAAGAATACCCCACTCCAAAAAATGCTGACGAAGTTAAGCGTTTTGTTGCGTTTGCTAACTACTACCGTAAATTTATTTCTAACTTTGCTAAAATCTGTTTACCTTTGAATAACTTATGTCGGAAAAATATACATTTTATATGGGATAGTTCTTGTCAAATTGCTTTAGATTCGTTAAAACATTCGCTTACACATTCACCGGTGTTACAATACCCAAATTTTAGTGCTAAAAATAAGTTTATTTTACAAACCGATTCATCGGGTTATGCTATTGGGGGTGTGCTATGTAATAGTGACCGTAGACCAGTAGCGTACGCTAGCCGAAGCCTTAACAAGGCAGAACGTAACTATCCTACTATAGAGAAGGAATTACTGGCTATCGTTTGGTCAATTAAATATTTTAGACCTTATCTTTATGGCAGGCGTTTTATTATAGAAACGGATCATCATCCCTTAATATATTTATATAATATGTCAGATCCTTCTAGTAGATTAATGAAGTTTATGTGAAAGGTAAAGATAATGTGGCTGCAGACGCATTATCGAGGATACAGGTGACGAGTGAGGAATTGAAGGAGATGAATGAACATGTGATGGCGGTGTTGACTAGAGCGCAGAGTAAGAGATTGAAGGACAGTGCGGTCGTTAGCCCTTCGATAATTAATGTTCCTACCGACGATTCTGGTCACCCGAGAGTCGTAGAAATAATTAAGTTACCGAGGGTCTATACAGAGTTAATTTTTGTGAATGAAGTAGAGTGGAAAAAGTTTAAAAATAGTGATATAACTTCTGATTGTAGAGATTTTGCATACTCGTCAGTAAATCGTATATTATTTGTGAAACTATTTACCCAATCACAGCGAACACGAGCTGTCTCTGTGAGGGAAATGGAATCATTTTGTTTACGTCTAAATATAGACACTGTGTATGTTATTAAAAATGAGAGAAATGAATTAATAATAAAGGAGCTAGCTCAGTATATAAATAAAAAGCGTAAGTGGTCCGGACCCCGCTTATGTGTCATTAAAGGCATTAAAAAAATAACTGACGAGGATACAAAAAGAATTATTCTAAATGACTTTCATATTCTTCCCACGAGTGGGCATGCTGGAATTAGGCGCATGATGAATAATATTCGTAGAAAGTATTTTTGGAGTGGACTTGAAAAAGATGTGAATGAGTTTGTAAAAAAGTGTGACAAATGTCAAAGGTACAAATATTTGAAAACGATAAAAGAACCGATGGTTATCACGGATTGTGGATCATCAGCGTTTGATAAGGTGTATTTAGACTTAGTTGGCCCATTAATTAAGGACAGTAGATATAAATATTTTTTAACTCTTCAGTGTAGCTTAACGAAATACGTGGAAGCGTATCCGCTAGAATCAAAAGAAGCCGTTAGTGTGGCCACGGCCTTAGTAAATAATTTTATATTGAGATATGGAATTCTGTCTGAGATTGTGACCGATAGAGGGACAGAATTTGTCAATTCAATTTTAGCAGAAGTTTGTCAAATTCTAAAAATTAATCATATACAGTCAACGGCGTATCATCATCAAACATTAGGTTCTATAGAAAATTCACATAAACATTTATTATTTTATCTAAGAACGCAAATAAATAACAATCAAACTCAGGAATGGAGTATATGGCTTCCGTACTGGTGTTTCTCGTATAACACAACAGTACATTCGGAGACACAATACACTCCATTTGAACTTGTATTCGGAAAATTATGTAGTATACCGAGTAATCTCACTAACAATATTGAGCCAGTTTATAATTTCGATAGTTATCCAATAGAATTAAAATATCGCATACAAAAGTCACAATTGGAAGCAAGAAATAATTTGTATAATAGTAAAGTTATAAGAAAAGACAGATATGATGGCTATGTGAATCCTATTGTCTATAAACCAGGAGATTTAATTCTAATAAAAATTGAAAACTGTAACAAATTAGATTCTTTGTATTTAGGACCCTTTACAGTTGTAAAAGATGTTTCCCCTAACGTTGTTATTTTAGTGGACGGTAAAGAAAAAACCATACATAAAAATAGGAGTAGATTATATCATATGTAATAAATAAGTTTAAAATAATAGCACTTTTCTTTGTGTCTGTACTGGTAGTAATAAGAACTAAGTAAGTAATATGAGAAAACTATGAATGTTTTGTAATCTTAATTAGAAAATGTAAGCAAGTTATTACTATTACTTTATTTTGTATAAAATTTAATTTGAATTTAAATAGTTTTTTTTTTCTCTCTTTCTGTGTTATAATTAAAAATATATTTTTATAATAATTTTAGATTAAGTATATTCAAAAATATAGTTAGTAAATAAAAATAAACATTGTGTTGATTTTTATTTTTTATTTTGGTAGGGCATGTGGCGTAATATGTAAGACTGTTATAATAATGCATGTATTAGGTTTAAGGAGGCAGTAATAAACGTAACTTTAAAGTTATGTGAGGATGGGACATTAAAAGACTACATTCCCGATTAAAGTTACGTCACTACCACATTAGAGATACTCTAATTATACCTTTTTAGTTAAAAAGTATTAATAAGAGTGAGACAGAAGGTGTAACGAAAACCTACATATTACAATAAGTAAGTATTATTGTATCATCCTAATTAATTTGTCTCACTTCCCTAACTAGCTGAAGCTTGTACTCTGACCACTATTAATAAGTTAGTACTAGGCAGAGTACAAGCTCAGTTATTCCGGGAAAACCCCCATCGAAATGAAATGATTCAGTCGTAAAATAAAATGTATTTGCGAATAATAATATATTTTATCAACAACCATTAAATGTTAACTTTTTTATATTAAAATTCTAAAGTGTAAAAATATAGTTCAATTCTTGTAAATAATGTTATTTTTCACCCTTATTTTTATATCCGCTTTTAATATCCAGCAACACTTTTCTCCAGTTTTGGCAAGTAAACGCCTTCGGAGTCGTATTTGTCCCTCAGCTTTTCGAAGTAGTCCTTGTACTTATCTTTTTTACAATCTCCTCCATAATGTGTGAAGTGCTTCTGCGTGGGGCCACACTCCTTACAACTATTTTTTATCGATTCAACCACGTGACCTGCGAGAAAGTTTAGACTAGTACGAAAAAACTTAGTTTATTTCACTAGTTTATACGCTAGGCACTTGGCCTAGGTATTACTTGAAGTAACAATTGCTTGTTCTCCGTTGTATGGTACCCGTAACACAAGTTCCTTCACAACTTACCAAGGGACCATATTAGCGGGTGTGAAAGAATATTATTGTCATTATTATTTTACCTAAACATTTCTAGATATAATATTGACTGTTTTAATATAACGATATGTGATAATCTTCATGAGTCCTAAAAAAATATTAACATAAATTTTTATTGTACCGAAAATGTTTATACAATGTGCCTAGGGGTCATAGGAGGAGGAGAGGCATGATTGAATACACAGACTGGCAGAAATCTAGGGTTGACTTAAGACAGCAATATTTCCTGGAAATCTTCAGGTTAGTGAAGTACTCAGAAAGGTCTACTAGTACTCGTTGCACATGTTAAAGAACCTTCAAAACTTTTTGCCCGTGAACACCAAAATTTTCCTTGTTTTTGTCTCATTTTTCTTATTCTCAACTATGCTGACTCCTGCTACTTGGACATCACCGAAGAGCTGTTAACAAAACTGGAGCGTTTGCAGAATCTCTGTATTCGTTTTGTTCGTTTTGTGTTTGGACTGAGAAAATTCGATGACATATCAGCCTTTCGATTGAAGGTCAAGTGGCTCCCTACCCGACTTCGACGTAACTCCCACATCCTGTATACTTTATAACATTTTGTATAATCCCCTCTCTCCTTTCTATCTTCTCGATCGATTTAACTTTCTCGACCCTTTGATATCCCTTGTAGATCTATATATATATATAATATGTAGAATATATAGTTGATATTATTTTATAGTATCAACTATATATTTGTAATAACTTTATTTTAGTAAGGATAATATAATAATATGTTAGTAGTGTATTGTGCACGTCCTATCTGCTGTCTTTTATCCCTTTGTGTCGTCTTTCTTCGTTAAATTGTAATGTTATAAATTTTTCTTGTATGCAATAAGTTGTTAAATAAATAAATGAAAAAAAGTTTTTGTCACTACTCGCCATGAAGAAGTTAACTACAATTTGTATGGCAACCCTGGGTTTGAATTCATAGATTTCGCGCCTCACACGACTATCGAGCACATTGGAAATTAATCTACGGAATTCGAAAAAATATTGTTGTGACGAGAAAATGTTACAAAA